>PVIC010039473.1:0-17113 GCA_004025085.1 Thryonomys swinderianus
CCTCCTCCTCCTCCTCCTCTTCCTCCTCTCCCTTCTAAGGCTCTCAACTACAAGGGTACTAGAGAAGTAATATCTGAAAATTGGAAGGAATAGGGATTCTGACAGAGGAACTTATTTCTAGAAGCATGCAATTTAATAACAATAATGATAGCTAAACTCTTCACATCAGGATTCAAATTGAAATCATGAACTTTGTTTCTTTCATTCTCTTCATATTGACTGATTTAGTCACCACGAAATACATGGCCAATACTGTTCTTAGCTACTGGCCCTTTGGGACCTGTTTATATATATATTTTTCTTTAGTTCTTGGAGGAGGGGGAGAAAACTCCCACTCTAGATAAGAGACCAAACTATTACACATTTTTATCCCACTTTCCTTGAAGATTTCTCATCTCACCAGGAGCATATAAGTAGTCCAAACAACCCGCATCCTCGTCAGCATTTGCTATTATCAGTTTTGTCTTTCTTTCTATTTTAGCTGTATGCAGTGGTATCTCACTGTGGTTTTAATCTGTGCTTCCCTGATGACTAAAGATGTTGAGCATATTTTCATGTGCTTATTTGCCAACACTATGTTTGGTAGCTCCTTTCAAGATTTCAGCGATCTTCTACCCTTTTCTTCCTAAATACAAGATTTTAACAGACGCCACCTACCTACCCTAGGATTTTAAATAAAAGTAACATGCTTGGAGAAAAAGATAGGGAAGAGCTAGGTAGGGTAAAAGGAGGTCTCTTTGAGAATTTCTTACGTAGCACATCATGAAAGTGGCCACCGAGTTCTGCTATTCAGAGCTGCTCTAATTCTAAAAAAAAAAAAAATTCAGTTCTAGCTTCTCTAGATAAAGCGCATACAACACACACACACACACACACACAAAGGAGCAGGTTTCTAAATTAAAATTTGGTTTAGAGTAAATTTACTCCAGTAGAAGTAGAAAGATGGGTTATGGAGGAGCTGTAACAAGTTACCAGGAAATGGCCAATTTGTGCAATGTTCTCACAGTAATAACACATAGAGTGAGAGAAGTTCCTACCTTTACAAGTCTCCCTTCAGATTCTGAAACAGCGTGTCCATAGTTCTCATTTCTTATGATGTGTTTTGGGGGTTTTGTTTTGTTTTTTTTTGAGACAGGGTCTCGCTTTGTAGTTCAGGCTGGCTCTGAACTCACTATGTAGCCCAGGCAAGCCTCGAACTCAGCAATGCTCCTGTCTCTGCCTCCCGAGCGCTGGGATGACAGGTGTGAACCGCCACACCTGGCTCTTTTGCTGAGTTTTTAAACACAACTTGAAGCCTAGTATCTGACTACAAAGGTCCTTTTGATTTACCAAATATTTATTAAGTACCTAAAACACTCCAAGCACTAGGTTAGAGGACGTGGGAGAAAGTACTGATAAATGAGATACTTTCAGCCCCTGGAGGGGAAATTGTGTTCTTTTGTACCTCAGACTTGTTTTAGGAAAGAACTAAAATTTTTCTTTGTCACCCATTCTTAACACATGGAGTCGTGGCACGAAATGAGTCCTCTATTTTTTTTTTTAAACAGGGATTTTGCTCTTTTGTTGACCCTCTCAACACAAACTTTCCCTTAGACCCAGCCTCACTTCCTCCTTTTTAACAGCATTCTCAGCTTGTATTCAACTCTTTCCTGTTCGCATATTTAAAAAGCGCTTGTTTATTATTCTCTACCTACAAAGGAACACTATAAAATATTGTTTGTTTTACCATAGACTGTGATCCTAAGGCACCAAGAAGAAAACAAGGAGGGATGGGGTGGGGACAAGAGTGAAATCATTATATGAATCATTCTGTTCATATTGCACAGTTATATATGTAATAGGTGGTAGATACACACATGCATGTATACATACATACATACACAGCTTGTCTGAGGAATCTAGTTATCTAATGTAGTGACTCAATAGGAGGAAGAAAGGACTGTATTTAGCAAGTAACACCAGAAGGAAGTCCATTCCTTTCATGAATAATTCTGCACATGCTTGTTTATTACCGAAGGCAATTTTGTGCGTGAGAGAGGAAAATTTGAATTACTTAACTACACAGCTAATTCTTAATTATCCATGTTAATAGAAGCAACTGCTGATCATCTGAAACAACAGATAATCAAGAATTCTTCCCGTTAATTAGTCACCTACCTTCCTGCAGTCGGTTCCCCCTCTGTCTCCCACCCAGATGCACAATCTTTGTACATTAGCAAAAATGTTTTCCCGAGGTAATCTCTCCCCCTACAGGCAACTAGCCTACCAAGCTGATGAATCAGCTCCCTAAGGAGAAGCTATAATGCCACACCACCTGTGCACTGATTTACAATAGGGTCTAGAGTGGCAAGGAGGAAACGTCCTGGACGCAGAGACATGCGTGTTCCTGAGCCAGAGAGTACATTTGCCTCCTCCTTCCTCATTTTAGCTCCTCAGAGAAGGCTGCCTTTGAGCTGAGACAGTCAGGGAGAACTGTGTTATTTAGGGTACACTGTCCCCTGAACCTCAGCTTACTCAGCAGTGAAATGGGGATCATAATAAAGATCACTGGACTGAGCCATTGTCAACTGTATAAGATATGAATGCAAAAAGCACCAGGGACAGTGGATATAATTATTATTATTATTATTATTATTATTATTATTATTATTATTATTAAGGCTGTTGAATGTGCAGAGAATCATTGTAAGCCTATGTGGATCATCTCACCTGGAGGCTGTGATTTTGTTTTAAGGGGTCTGATAACAATAAAAGCTTCTGATTATTTTTAAATGCATTTCACCAGACGTTGACTATCCTACAGTAACCTTTGCCTTTTACTCTCACTTTTCATATTTTTTCCTAATAGCAGAGGAAAGGTAAGATTTCACTTGGTGCACAGCAAGCCCTGGGCACTCTCCCAAGGGTGGAACTGTATCTAAGCAAGTGTATAATCTGAAGACTCTGGCCTTCACCTAGAGCCCAGGGATGGGTGAATGATCCCTCCCCACAGCCCAGGGGAGCGCGCCTCCTAGCGCTGGAACTTCCTTTTAGCACCTCTTTCTCCAGTGCATCCTACCAGAAAGACTGGATTCCCCTTAAATATGTTCATGTCATTGATAGTCTCCTAATCTTGTCACCAGTCTAGGCCCTCTCTTGAGAAATGTGATTCTGTAAATATCCAATGTCATTCATTCTGAGCTGAGTTTTTCAGACCAGCTTTCAAAGTTCTGGGACCGGTGGACCAGCCCGTTTGCCTCTGTTAACTACCTGTGTGACCATGCGCAAACTGAGTTTCTTCTGTAGTCTGACCCAAACTGCACCTAGAAATTCTGTGAGGATGGTTCCTTCCATCCCGGACTTTCTAGGGTTGTGGGATTCTAGGGGGCAGGGGATAGAACCAGTGGGAAAGGATGTGGTAAAACCAGGTGTTTGGAGGGGTCCAAAGATAAATCACATGTGCTTAATACTGATTAGAGTATTAGGTTTTCTCCTAACCCCATTTGCTCAAAAGAAATACATACTAGCTTGAATATAAAGAAGTAAGCACTGTGATATTTAATATACACATCATTGAAATCCCATATGTTATCTGCCCAATCAAATGATTTCTAGTATTTTTCAGGGGCCTCCAAGAAGGACCTGACCTTACATGAAATCCATGTTCCTTTCACTCGCTAGGTGGCAGCAGCACTCAGTTTTGCCAAATAACAAGTGGCCTTTCCGTTGTCATTTCTATGATGATCTTTAGTATCCATACGTTAGATTTGGCTACACCTTCATACTTTGCATTTCTATTTTTATTTTTATGAGCACCTAAATGGATTTAATTCCAATGAGATGCCTCAAATAATTTCACAGATTTCTGAAGGAAAAAAAAAAAACAATGAGAAGCCAAAAAGGAATGAGAGCAATAAATGAGCATAACTCTTTCACTTACAGAGGTTAAAACAGAGCTGGGGTGATTTGTCCAAGGTCACACAAGTAGTGAGCAGCTCAAAGTTCTTAGCTTTCTGTCCCAACCTCTTCCTTGTTTCTTCTTTTGAGAGAAGAATTGCCCATTATTTTTATTTAGTAATTGTATAGCCTGGGGCAGGCTAGCTAATCTTCCTGGGTCTCCAGTTCCTCATCTGTGATATGGGAACACTAATAATATCTACCTCCGAGGGTTTTACCAGAATTAAATGAGGCATATAAGGGACAGGGAGGCACATGACAGTCCAGAAGGCACGTGGCTCACAGGGAGGGGCGGTGCCTATGGGGAGGTGTCTCACACACAGAAGTCTGATGGCATTTTATACCCCACTTTGCCGTGGCAGAGTCTGATACGGTACACACAGTTTTCCTTCTGCCCATACTGGATAGTACATATGCACTGTTAACAAAAAACATTAGGCTATATTCAGGAAATAAGAAGTGGGGAGGGGCCAGGTGTCACATGAGGGATATCTAAGCTCTCTTCCAATACAAGTGAACTATGATCCTAGCATGAACGTACAAGTTGTCTCACTCTAGGTTTCTTCTCTAGGAGAGGAAGTGAGAGAGACACCGACTCCTTCAGGCAACATCCCAATTCGTCCACCAATCGCCTACACACACCGAAGACCTGATGCAGAGATAAGCTTCCTCCGACAGCCTCTGAGAACCATGTCTACCCCACCAGACCCCTTTGACGACATGGACAAGGGTGTCGAAAACTACGAAACCGGCAAAGGTAAATTTCATTCAACTGAACGTCTCCTTTGGAAACGCCTTGGTGTGACTAGCACCAGTCACTCACTGCTCGGAGACTGTTCTAGGACAGAAACTACTGAGTCCAGGTCCGTAACCACTGGGCCAGGTTCTGGGGCTAGAGCATCCCGCAGAGCCACTGTAGCTAAGTGAAAGCCAAGCGATGGTAATGCTTTACGTGCCCAAATGTCTACATAAGTTACATAATGTTTTGTTCACTCTTTACAAGGCATTTTGTGATTTTTATCTCATTTGATTCTTGAAACAACACTGGAATCATTATGGCAGGTAATAAGTCATCATCTCATAAGTGAGGAAATTATAAAAGGCAGAACAAGGTTAAGAACAAAGAGGAGCTGGGCACCTGTAATCCCAGCACTCAGGGTGCTAGGAAGGGAGTTCGAGTAGCCAGACCCCCTTCTTCAGAAAAAAAGAAAAAAACAAAGGTCCTGACTTAAAGGAAGTAGAGTTCTTGAGTGAGTTTATATCACTGTGTGCTTCTGGACAAGTTAAATTATCTCTCTGAACTTCAGTTCATCGTTTCTAAAATGGGCATGACAGAGTTCACTTCAAGGTTTGTTGTGAAAATTAAAGTACTATGTAGAAGCTGGGGCTGGTGGCACACCTGTGTCAGCTGCTTGGGAGGCTAAGGCAGGAGGACAAAAACTTCGAGACCAATCTGGGCAATTTAGCAAGACTCTGTCTGAAAATACATACAATTTAAAAGGCTTGGAATATAGCTCAGTGGTAAAGTGCCTGCCTAGCATGTGCAAGGCCTTGGGTTTAATCTCTAGTACCACAAAGAAAATTTAAGTAGAAATAATGGCTTCAAAACTCAAAAATGTTATTTCTTGTTCAACACAGGGATGCATGTCTATAATCCCATCAGTGGAAAGGTTGAGGCAGAAGGATCTAAACTTTGAGGTCAGAGTATATTACACAGTGACTTTAAGGCCAGTCTGGTGGCCTGTTTCAAAAGGGGAAAAATAAAGGTCTGGAAACGTAGTTCAGTGTTAGAACTTTTGCCTGTTGCCTAGCAAAGGTTCAACCTCCAGTACTACAGAAAGGGAGGGAAGAACAAAATTTAGTCCCTTTTTAAGGGGTCGACAGGTTTAAGTGACAGAAGTCAGAACCGGCACCTTGTCAGCTAAATGTTCATGGGGATATAGATCTAGAGTCAGACTTTTCTTTCTTTAAAATAAAAAGAAGCAGCAGGGTTTTCTTGTCAGCTGATCATTGAAAATAAATCACCTGCTTTGTCCAAGACAGAAATTCACAAGTGAGTTTTTAAACACTTGACTTGGTGAAGCACTTGGAAGGTCACACTTGTTTGCCTGGAGCTTTTGTCAGTTTTCCCCGAGTACTGGTGCAGAAACAGTTCGTCCTCTTATCAATTTGGCCACCTCAGCTCCAAGACTCTGCTCAGAAGGAGGAGCTTAGAAACATGCTAGGAAAGCGCGAATTCTGTGGAGGGTCGAGGGCTGGAGTGAGTGGGGAGAGGAGTTCTACCAAGAACTCTGAACTTCGTTTTGTACGCAAGGAAAGAAGCCCTCCCCCTCCCCGTTATACTGCCTGCCATCACTGGCGACATACAGGCGCAATAAACTGGCGGCAGTTCCCTGGAGAGTAGTTTGCTTTGAAACCTCTTTACACCTCTCCTCCATTCCTGAAACCTTATCCCAAGAAACAGTTCCCAAAGGAGTGGGGGGGGGGGTGTAGAAAACTGTGTGAGCTCAGCCCAAGCCCCACTGATGGTGACAAACTGGGAACAATCCAAATGTTTGGCCACAGTACAGTGTCTATGAAAGGTACTCTATGGACCAGATAGAACGTTATTTTGGCATTAAAATGCTGAGTATGGGCTTTATTAAGTGAAGAAGCAAGAATACAACACAGTATAGATACAAACTTTACACTGGGGCCGGAGGGTTAGCTCAGTTGTTCCGGCACCTGCCTCGCAAGCACAAGGTCCTGAGTTCGATGCCCGGTAACCACATACAATGCTGGGCGTGGAGACACGCCCACCAACAATCAACACCGCATACCACAATGCCCGGCGTGGTGGCTCACGCCTGTCATTCCAGCACTCGGGAGGCAGAGACAGGAGGATTGCTGAGTTCGCAGCGGCTTGCCTGGGCACCATAGTGAGCTCAGGGCCAGCCTGAACTACAAAGTGAGACCCTGTCTCCAAAAAGCAAAAAAAAAACAACTTTACACTGACATAGCCTGAGATATATGTGAACATTAATAAGAAGGAAAGAAGATGAGTGTTGTGGGTAGAGCATTTTATGGAATTTGCTTTACCTGTTGTGCATACCATTTTACAAACATTATCTCATTTAATCTTCATGAATAATCTTGTTAATCTCACCATGAAAAACTCAGCCTAAGCTGGTCAAAGCGGGTACACATCTGCAATCCCGGCTACTCAGGAGGATGAGGCAGGATGATGGCAAATTCCAGGCCAACTTAGCGAGTGTCTCTAAACAAGCAAATAAATAAATAGGCAGGGATGCAGTGTCGGTGCAAGGTTCTGGGTTCGAACCCTGGTCCCATAAAAATTAATTTTTTAAAGCCCTGCCTGGATCATTTGGATCGTGTGTGACAGCATTTTGCAAATGGAACTTATAAGTGAACGGCCATGCCATTTACTGGCCATTTCACCTTAAACAAATCATTCCATCTAAATTGCTTTATTTGATAAATGACTGATGAAAGGTTAATTCTGAGTGCCTTGGAGTTAGCAAGTGAGTTGTAATTTTAGTTTTTCTCCCTGATGTTCCTGAGAATGGAAGCTCTGACCTCATACCAGGAAGTGTCCTTTAACCGGGTTTGGAAAGTATGGTGCAAATCCCTCTGCAGAAAAACATAACTGACCTTCCTACTTTAAACAGGAAGGTCACACAGTATGAAATATTCTATTACTGCTGTTAATATTTCTCTGAATATTGGGAACTAGACAGAGAGTGAGCCTTTTCTCCCACATCCAGAGAATTGCCAGATATTGGGGTTGGTGGGACAGAAACATACCCAGAAAGACGCGAAAGCTGTGCACAGATGGTTGAAGTGAAAACTGTCGAAACCTTGTGTTGTGGCACCCTGGACCAAAGGGAAACTTGAGCCAGTGTTGTTTTCAGGTAGTGTTCTGACCGCCTCCTCCTCTCACCTAGACAGTGACATTAGCCTTTTCCTAACCGGACCTACTTCAAGGCTCCCAGGCCTCCCTCCTCACCCCAAAAGGCTGAAGCTGTGGTCTTCTGGTTGGGATGCACCTTAAATGCCGCTTTGACCTTTGCCTTAGTCTTGAGAGAGTCTTTCTCTTCTTGCCGGATCTATCTTCCAGTAAGTTTGTTTCCATTTCTGAGAAATGGAGGAAAAGGCTCAAGCACTTGGGTGGCCACAGTCTAACCGCTTGGAATGTTTGCTCAACCATCTGGCTTAGGCAAGAGGGAATGTGTTTGAGAGAGGGGGGTGGATGGATCTGTGGCTGCACAACCTGCTTTGCACCGCCCAAAGGGAGAACACCCCACCTTGGCCTTTTCTGAAGCCGGTCTTTTCCTCCCCAGCAGCTGAGGGAAGTGAAGGAAGGAAGGGGGTGGGGCAGGAACACAAAGGGTATTGGTGCTCTGTGAAGCTCTGCTATTCTGGCTTTAAAGAGAGACGGAGAGAAAGAGACAGAGAGACAGAGATTTCAAGTATATGAATAGCTCCTGTGTTTACTGCCCCCAAACAAGACTCTTTGTGTGATAGTTACATACACTTACTATTCTTTGCCTGAAAACTGGAACTCTTGTTTGTCTCTTCACTGCAAACCTCTCTGCCAGCATTTGGGTTACAAAATGCTCTTGTCTTTATTTGCTGATAACCTGATGAAATCCAGTATCCCCAGCCCTCTGCCCACTAATACAGGCAGCTAGAAGCAAGGTGGAGGAGGGGCTTGCAGAAGAAAAGAATTTCCAACAACTAGAGTTGAGATAGGAATAGAAGACTTGGAGCTGTGTAATGTGTTATCATTATTAATAGCATTTGCATTTTAAGGGATAGTTCTACTGATTCTACTCAGCTCGTAACATGATTGCCAAGAATAAATGAAACAATGTGAATAAAGTGTGTAATTCAGTACCTACCACATACAGCACTGCCTCCTAGTATTAGCTAACACTGTGACTACTAACCATTGTGTATTGAGCCTGTACCAGGTCTTATACTTGATCCTCTATATCAACTGATTTGAATAATTAATAAAACAATTGTAAGAAGCTGTCATATTAGCCACCTTACACAGATGAAGAAACCAAGAATTAAACCTGGGGCCCCAGACCAGCTGGATTATGGTCCAAACCCACAGTCTTCTCAGCACACTAGAGTGGGTGAGGGACACCCTAGGGGCCATCCGAGTCAACAGACAGTTGCCCTCCATGCCAGTGTGTTGCTAAAATTTGAATACTTATATAATGACAATATTTCTCCGTGAACTAATTTCCTCCAAATGTCACTTCCTCCTTCTATAAACAGACTGAACACATTCCTGACTCATATTTGAACAAAGTCATTTCACATTTCAGATTTTGTTTTCCCTGCAGTCTGCCCTATGGCAATTCCATGGGCCCAGGGCCAAATTGCCCCTTATAGTTGAGGATGTGTGAATACCATAGCCAAAGAAAATAGCATGAGACCAACTGACAGAGGGCCCCCAAGTGCGGCTGCCTCAGCCCCATTTCCCAGCAGGCTCTGGATTAAGATATAAATGAAACATATGGAGAAGTGAGAAGGCATATGTGAGGCATACTGTGTCCGATATTCTTATCAAGTGCACACACTGGGTCATTTGTAATCCCGGAACACCACCAAGCGAGCTACCCCCAGATTTCCGCCGAACCAAAATTGAAGCTACTGTTCTGTTTCTCACACCTTCTTAAAACAGCCTCATCTGAGTATGCCAATGTACATACATGCAGAAGGAAGTAGAATTGGGCACCCACCCTAGCCCTGAGACACAGAAAAAAGAGCAGTTTGTACCAAATGAATGAACAGTTAGTTCTTTCTGGGTCTGCTTTCATTGGGTTAATTATGCCAGGGCATAAATAGTAATGTCATCATCATCAACAACAAAAACTTGTGGAACATAAACCCTCTATATGGCATTGTGTTGAACTCTGAGGAAAACATACAAAAACACTACCTAGCCGGGGACGGGGGTGCACCTGTAGTTCCTGCTACTAGGGAGGCCAAGGTAGCGGGATCACTTGAGCCGAGGAGTTCAAGGCCAAACTGGACAGCAGAGTGAGGTCTTCTCTGAAAAATAAAATAAAAGAGAACTCTTCCACCAAGCCTCTCTAGTATACCAGTTCTTGGCCACCCCCTCCCCTTGACACTCTCACCAAGGATTTGGCCACTCATTTTGCTTTGGGCCCAGGCTGCCAAGCATTCTTTGTGGCAGCCTTCTCTTCCTTTGGCTTCTCAAGCTATTGGAGAGCTCCTTCCTCCCAGGGTCAGACGAGCCTCTGGAAGGGGGTGGGTAAAAAACAAGAGGTAGTAGCTCAAGGGCCAAGGCAATCGCTAAGGAAGAAGCAGTGAGGAGAGTCAGACCCCTTCCTCGAGAACAACCGTCCAGTAGCCTTTGCAGCATCCCTTTCACCACTCAGCAGCACCTCCCTCACTTCCTTCGGGCTTCTTTTTCAGTTTCATCTGGAGAATACAGTTTGAACTCCAGCTCGATTACACAGTGGTGGGCAGCCCTACATCAGCATATTAACTTTATTTTTCTTCGGAAAGATTGGGCAGCTGAGTGTGTGTGTGTGTGTGTGTGTGTGCGCGCGTGCGTGCGCGCACGCGTGCACATGCATGTATGTGTGTCAGATTTGGATTCTAGCAATGGAGACTTGAGTCAACTCTTGCTCCAGGAGGAAATGAAAGAAGTAGGTGGCCTTGATGATTCTTACTAGCTTGAACATTCTGTGGTCTGTCATCAAAAGTAACAACTGGAAATCACAGTCCAAGGGTTCTGTGCCTTTTGTGACAGCAGAGAAATATGGTCTGTTTGCCCATTGACTCAGAGATGGCCTTCACCTTTTCTTTTTTCCTCTACCTTTTAGTTTGAAAAATCATTCTTCTTGCACCATGAGAGGACCGACTTTTAGGATAACCTTAGTATTAGAAGTTTTACTCCGCTTTTGTTGAACCCTTAATCCCCAACTGCATGCAGAGATGGTGAGAATCTATAGGAGAAATCAGTTTTGGCTCTTGGCTGCCCATATGAGCAAGCTGACAGACGTGTGATATCTAGACAGTGTGCACAAGGGGCACTTCAGACACCCCAGCCTTTCTTCCTCCCGAAGTGTGATTTCTTTAAACTTTGAGCTCACAAAGAAACAAGGAGTTTTACAGTGCAGACTTTCAGCTGCACAGCTGTATCAGCCTACTGACATTGAGTTTTACAAATTCTCAAAAAGAGCCAGGGTAAGGAGAGATTTCCAACTATTAAAAATTGCTTCATGGGAAATTTCCAAAGGAAATTTGGTGTGGGGATGTAATGAGGGAAGGAATAAATATGATTCTGAAAGAAAATAAAAGAGCATGTGTATAGGGAGTGGGGAGGTATGGGTGGGGATATGGGTAAAAATGAGAATTGACTGTGTCATATATTGGTACAAATTCCCCAATGTTATGTGTGAATGTGAGATGTATGCAAATTGTACCAATAAAGAATGCAATTTAAAAAATTTTCCTATAAAAATTGCTTCAGCTTGGATCTCAAAACCTTCATGATCAAAGACTTTTTAGAATGAGAGGAGTTGATGATTCATGATGTGCAGTATACAAATATGGATGGCATTCCTTCCGTCCACACATCTACATCAACACTCGAAACAACAAACAGCCCCATCTGAAGCACCTGAGTTCAAAGCAGGATTAAGTGGGGGCTGTGTATCTTGGGTGATGCGATGCGGCCTCCTCTCAATTTGGACCAAATTCCCCGGGAAAACTCTCAGTGGGAGTGTTTTCTACCTTTCATTCTCTGCATGAGACTTGCATGTCTTTACTTCCCCCTCTCTTATCTATATTGCTCCTTACAAAAATGTAGTTTGGTTTGTGCATGCGCTGTTATATGTGAGGGAGAGAGAAGGAAAACCTCGTGTTTTGTATTAGGCATCTCTGCTGCCCCTCCCTTTGTGCCTTGTGCCCCTATTGGCTGTATGTGATGCACTTCCCCCCTTTGTGACGCAGAGTGAACATAGTGATACCTCAGCTTTTCATGTATCCAAGGGCAAAGCTTTTGTCTGCTCTTGGTTAAAAAAATAAAGGGAACTCTCCAGGATGCACATGACACCGGCTCTATATGAACATTTCTAATATGTCACAGTATCAACATGCAATAGTAATACATTCTCCACTGGAGTTGACCTTGTCTTAGGCATTATACAGTACCCCTCCTTAGGAGTGTATGCTATACAAATAACACTGACAGAATGAACAACTCTAAGAATCTGTGTCTTAAGAAACCCTCCTGACTTTTCTGTTCACTTTCTCCCATCTGGATTTTAGCAAGTTCTAGCTTTATCAGAAGTCTCAAAGTGTCTCTAAAGGGCAACCCTTTTTGGCATCCTATGCAGCTTCTTTTATATTGCAAGCCTGTATTTAGAAAGAGAAGGCACAGCCCATGTTTGTTCTACTTTATTTGAAGTCAAGAAAGAAAATGAGAGCATTTTCTTGACCTTTAACAATTTTAACTCTAGACTCTACACACCAAGTGGCCACCCAAAACATTTCCATTTCTTCCTCCTGTACCCAGGGAGCTTTCGGTACTCTCATTCATTCAGCTGTATTCCTTATCAAATGTAGAGTGTGCTAAAGGTGATTCTTTTTCATTACTCATGTATTTCGATTGAGGCTGGGACTCTATCTCCATTGACAGACATATCTCAAACTCCCATTTTCAATAGTTTCTTATTCAGTAGTTTGAGTTGGTTCCATTAAAAACTTAAGTGACAAGGCCAGAGATTTAACTCGGTGATTCCCGTGCCTGCCTGGCAAGTGCAAGGTCCCTGATTCGATGACCAGTAACCACATACAACAATACTGGGCATGGTGACTCACGCCCACCAGCAATCAGTACCACATACCACAGTGCTGGGTGTGGTGGTTCACGCCTGTAATCCCAGCACTTGGGAGGCAGAGGCAGGAGGATTGCTGAGTTTGAGGCTTGCCTGGGCTACATAATTAGCTCAGGGCCAGCCTGAACTACGAAGCAAGACCATCTCAAAAAAAAAAAAATGTGGCAGCTGTGATGATACTTGGGTGGGGGGATGTCATTATGGTAAGACTTTACCAACTAAAAAGTGAAACTTTGAAAAGGCTCAGTGACCACAGTGTGAGGACTGGATGAAGGAAGTAGTAGAAGTCATTAGGTAGGAATTCAGAATATGTTAGACCTTATCAACTGGGAAATTGAGATGCACAGTGGAAAGAGCCTGAGCCCTGTCTTGGATATATATGAAATTGAATCCATACTGGTACTTCCTAGTGAGGTATCCGTGGGCTAGTTAGTTTTTGCCTTGTGCCTGCTTCCTCATCTGTAAAATAGAGAACAGAAGCTGCTCATCAAGTTGTAAAGAGTATTACATGAAATAATCCATGCCAGACCTTTATCACTGTGCCTGCCACTTAGTCACTTGACAAGTGACAGCTCTTGCTATCTACCAATAAATACCTGAGACATACCTACTGCTACAACTATGACCATACCTTTCCTTTCTGAATTTCCAGTCTGGAAAGAAATATTCTCAGTAGTGATCTCTTCTTCCTCCCCTCAGAAGTTCACAGTTCCCACCCTGATGAGTTCAGGCAATGAAAATCAGCTCCCAATTCCTGCCCTAGGAAAGACTGGGGATTTACAGAAGAAGATGGTATACAAAGCCTGGAGAACTTGGACTATGGGGGATGCTGAAGGGCCAGTTGGAAGTAGGAAGACTAGTGCAGTTACAGTGGGAATTCCAGACTGAGAAGTCCATCATCAGCCAAGTGAGAAATGAAATGACGAAGTCAATCTGTATCGCAGGAGGTGAGAAAGTGCAGATTCAGGAAAGGGTTGGAAGATGTGACTAGGTTTGGCAAGGGATGAGTCCAGAAGGAAGCATCGCAGCCAGGTCGCAACAGATGCAGGGCAAGAGTCAGAAATGAAGGAAAAAGAACACAAAATCAGAGCTCTGTCTCTTCTGTGGGTGAGATGGATGAATCTAGTAGGTGGTTCAGGATGGAGAAGAGACACCACATGGCTGGTAAACTGAAAACTTAGCACTGTAAACACAAATCTATTAGACTTCATTAAGTTCTCTGAATGTTTATTAGATGTGAAATTGACTTTTTAAAGTTTCATCTTTGACAATATATCAAGTTCTGGACCTATTATGAATGTAGTTTTTAAAATATATTTCTTGCTGGTATAAAATTTAAGGCAACAAGCAAACAAACAAAACCACATAGAAGAGGAAAAGGTGAGCAGATTCCTGTTCTGCTCACTGGGGAACATGCCTTCCAAACACAAAGAAGAAAGGAGCTGCCTGGTTCTCCCCCAGGTCTGAGCCTGTTTTACACCCAAATTCTCCATTCTCTCCATGCTGGCAGCCTTCAGTTCCAGTATTTGCTATGAAATGCTCAGCCTGGTGAGGGCTCTGGAGGGAGCTGCTCTAGCCCCACAGAATTTGGAAGGCTGCCCCAACAGGAATCATTAGCTTTGAATTACTGAGGCTTGTAGGTCCAGAGGGCAGAGATTCCTTCTCTATCTCTTGATCTCGCTCGTGCCCCAAAAAATTGGTCAGTAAAAGTTTAACTGAATGTGTGCCGGGCGTGGGGGCTCACGCCTGTCATCCCAGCACTCGGGAGGCAGAGGCAGGAGGATTGCTGAGTTCCAGGTTTGCCTGGGCTACAGAGTGAGCTCAGGGCCAGCCTGAACTACAAAGCGAGACCCTGTCTCAAAAAAAAAAAAAAAAAAAAAGTTTAACTGAATGGGACTACTCAGTGAGGGAATACTAAATTTCAGTCTGTTCGAGATGTTATAGAAAGAAGGGCTACCCAAAGAATTAAAGATATTTAAAAAGTGTATCAACGCAATGTATGGACCTTGATAGGATCTTTATTCAAACATGAATATGAAACAATAGGGAAATTGACACTGGTTACATATTGGATAGTTTTATTCGCCCTGTTCAGTGTTTTCTTAAACTTTAAATGCTCTCATCACTTTAATATGAGATCTGCTATTAAAAGCTTATTTTGAAAAATGGAGGGACCTGGGCCCAGATGGGGCCATATCCCCACCCAATGACTATGGGCAACCTACTTTCCTGGAAATAAAACAATAGCTCTCTGCTTTCCTGAGTCCCCACCTTAAGCCCACAATACATGCCAGTTTTTCTGACAATGATACCCAAAACAAGACTGATTTCTCACCCTTGTAACGTCTTGGAAGTCATTGAAATTACTCACCTAGCTCCTCATTCTACTCCCTGCTTTCGGTCACTTGTGGATGTTTTATCTCCTCCCCTCCCATACATCCTTGCAGGACTTCTAAACTAAGGCCTTTAAAGGCCTTAAGCACTGAAAAGATTGTGTAAGTTTCTTCCTGTATGTAATTCCTAATACAATCTTATTTTTCCAAATAGTGGTGTTTAAGGACAAACTTCCTATATTACAAAAATATCCAACACAGAAGAGTTGAAACAATAGTAAAGTGAACTTCATGTAACTACCTAGATTTTTAGCATTTTGTAATATTTGCTCTTACCTGTTTTTCCTCTGAACTACTTGTTGGTATGTTTCAGACAATATGTGGTTTCAGCACTCATTTCTTCCGCATTTATTTAAGAGAAAGGACATTTCCTTATACAACTAAAATACCATTCTGACACCCAAAACTCTGACCTTGACACAATATTATAGATTTCATATTCAAAAATTTCCAACTATCCCAATAATGAATGCCCTTGAAAGCTATTTTTAAATCCAGGATCTAATCAAGGATCATGCATTGCATTCGATCTTTTTTGCCTCTTCTGATCTAGAAGACTTTCCTGATTTTTCAGTCTTTCATGAAAGCATTTTGAAGCATGCAAGCTACTTGTTTTGGAAAATGTGTCATAGCCTAGACTTATCTTGATGTGCAACTTCTATAGGTGTGACATGTTTTGTAGTGCTCTTCATTTGTTTTGACTCCTAAAGTTTGAGCATTTAAGAAAATACATACTTATGGGCCAGGGATTTACCTCAGTGGTTCTGGCATCTGCCTCACAAGCACATGGTCCTGAGATCGATTCCCAGTACCACATATCACAATGCCGGGCTGGGTGGCTCATGCCTGTAATCCCACCAGTTGGGAGGCAGAGGCAGGAGGATTGCCTAGAATTTGAGGTTTTCCTGGGCTATGTAGTGAGTTCAGGGCCAGCCTGAACTACAAAGAGAGACCCTGTCTCAAAAAACTGAAAAAGAAAATACACACTTACATATATGTGTATAGTATTTGTGTTTTTTCTGATAGGCCTGTTTATGCCTTTTGCCCACTTTTTATATTTTTACAGAACTGGGGATTGAACTCAGGACCTTGTACTTGCCAGGAACATGGTGACACCACTGAGCTACATCCCTGCCCCCTGCCCACTCTTTAGGGATGTTCTTTTCTTATGTATTTTTAGATCTCTATGCATTCTGGATCCTAATCATTAATAGTCTAGCTCTCAGTTATCATGAAGCAGTATTACTTAAGGCTAATTGCAAGAACAGCAAACCAAGACGTTTTGGGTTCAAATTCCAGTTCTGCCCCTTATTGTGCGACTCTGGACAAATGGTTTAAACTCTCTGTTTTAGTTCCTTCACCTCTAAAATGGGGCTGATGATGGCCCATGCCTCCTAGCCATAATGAGGAGACTAACCAGCGTCTGCTATTCTCATCAGCTTCTTCCATTTTCAAGCCCCCATGTCATTTGGAGAATTCAGTAAGCTCATCAGAGTGTTCATTCCACAAGAGATCTCGTGCCCTGTGTGCAGGTCTCCTGCACCCCCAACCATGCCAACCTTTCTTCAAAACATACATTAATAACGCAGAGGAAGTAATCCACCTACACAGGCAAGTGTACCTGCTCAGGTCAATTATTTTCCCTTGTGGAGGGGAGAAACATTTGGCAATTTTTTTTTTTTTTTTTTTTTTTGCTTTTTTTGGAGACAGGGTCTTGCTTTGTAGTTCAGGCTGGCCCTGAGCTCACTATGGTGCCCAGGCAAGCTGCCGCGAACTCAGCAATCCTCCTGTCTCTGCCTCCCCAGTGCTGGGATTACAGGCGTGAGCCACCACGCCCAGCATTATATGTGGTAACCGGGGATCGAACTCAGGTCCTTATGCTTGCGAGGCAGGCGC
>PVIC010039474.1:0-17105 GCA_004025085.1 Thryonomys swinderianus
TTTTTTTTTTGAGACAGGGTCTCGCTTTGTAGTTCAGACTGGCCCAGGCAAGCCTCAGACTCAGCAATCCTCCTGCCTCTGTCTCCCGAGTGCTGGGATTACAGGCGTGAGCCACCACGCCCGGCACTGTGGTATGTGGTGCTGATTGCTGGTGGGCATGAATCACCACGCCCAGCATTCTATGTGGTTACCGGGATCGAACTCAGGGCCTTGCGCTTGTGAGGCAGGCGCCAGAACCACTGAGCTAAATCGCTGGAACCACTGAGCTAACCCTCTGGCCCTATTTTTAACACTTTTAATACAATGCACGATAATTGTATAAGACGGGAAGAGCCAAAAATAAAACTATTTTTATGTTTCTTTCTGACATATTTTTATTCCTGAAAAATGATAATTGAAATTATACCATGTACATCCTGCTGTAGAAAGTTACATCAGGAGTTGAGTGTGGCAGTGGATTAACAGATGTTCATCCATCACTCTGGAAGGCTGAGGCAGGAGGATCACAAATTTGAATCCAGTTTTGGGCAAGTGACTCAGGGCAACCATGTCTCAAAACTTACCAAAATGGAAAAATAAAAAAGGTCCTCTGTTCAGTCCCCAGTACTGAGGCGAGGGGAGAGGAAAGAAAATAGTTCTACAGTTTTTGGTGATCCCCCCCCCACGCTGTTAATAAATATTAAAAGAAAATTTAGAAAAGGCAAACATAAGAGAAGAAAATGTCACTTGTGAGTACTCTGGTGTAATTTCATTACCGAAATGACCACTGGAATGACTCTATGTATCCCGTTTTAAAAAATGATCTCAGATGTCTCTCTTGTGTCGCTCCGACCGGTGCAGAAATCTATGCAAGAGATCCCGGTGCTTCCCGGAGGAGATGTTACGGTAGACCCGGTCAGTTTCCTGTGGCTGCACCTTCCATTTCCCCCCTCCTTCAAGTCTCTTTTTCTCAGAGTTTTTCTTCCTGGGATAGGATTGTGCTCGTGGGAATGCATTCCTCAGATGCAGCAGTTTGGTGGAGAGAGGAGGGAGGGAGGGAGCCCTTCTTCCTGTCCATTCCACTTGCGGGAAGGAAGACGCTTTCCTTCCCAGAGTCTCAGTTTCCCCGTCCGCGCCAGGGGAAGCCGCACCCCGGTTAGGACTGGCTGCAGCCCAGGACCAGTGTGTGAGGAACCCGACACCCACGGGGTCAGAGCGACGCAGCAGCTGCCCTGTGTACCTGCAGAGTGTCGCTGCCCCACAGCTCGCCGCGTTCCCTCTGCTGCGGGTGTGGCCTCGGGGCCTCCCGGACTGTTTGCTCCACGTGTTTCTGGGGCTTGGGGTCCATTGTGCGACCACAATGGGCTGGTGAATAACTGGGAGGCTCGGCTTTTGTCCCGGGGACTCCCCTGCCTCTGGGGCTCTGCAGAACAATAGCCAAAGTGTCTCCTGGCTGAGGCGTGGTCTGGTCTAAGCTGCCATCTGCTCCCTCTCCCTGTCCGGTCCGGGTGGGAAGGGAGGAGGCAGGGGTCCCCTCTCCCTCAGGGTGCCAGGTGGGCCTGTGGAAGGACTCCATGCCTCCGGGAGGGGAGGGGAGGGGAGGGGAGGGCCGGGCTGTGTCCTCCGGGGGAACCAACCCCACCGCTCTGGCGTCTAGGCGCCCCAAGGTTCCTGCTGGGTGCCGCCCCTTGATCCCTCTGGGTGGACGGCTGCAGGTGAGCAGCGGAGGAGGCTTGGAGGGGCCAGGGACTAGCTCAGGGTCACGGGGCGAGTAGCTTAGAGCCAGAATCTGAACCTGGAGCTAGGCTGACTGAAGCATGTTTATAACTCCTGGTCTTGGGCACCTCCTTCCTAAAAGGAGACTTCATCTGTTCAAGACAGTGAAAGCAACTGGAATAAACTGACAAGGGGTGGTTTAGCAGTCTGGGACCAGATCCCTGGTGGCATGGATATGCTGGTGGCCACCAGGTTTGCGGTTTATACACCTGCTTCAGTCTTCTCGTTTACTCCCCCACACCCATATTGGAACTAAGTCTTCCAGCCCTTTGCCCTCTTACAGGCCTGCTAATCTTGACTGCACTGTTTTTAGCTGGGTGGCCTCAGAGCAGGACATTTTCCTGCTCTGTGAGCCTCAGTTTCCTCCTCTGTAAAACGGGTCTAATAAAACCCAAGTCCTTGCTGTCACATGGGTAAAGGTGCCCCTGGCTAGTGTCTGTTCTCAGTAACGTTAGCTCAGCTTCCTATTCCTTCTCTTTTTCTCTCTTCCTCTCTTCAGGGGTGGTGCTTATATCCCAGACTCAGGGAAAAAGACAAAGACCTAGAGAGATCCTAAGACAGCCTGTGAATGTTGTCCTGGTTGCTGTTCTTATTATACACAATACTGTGTCCTGTTTATGGGAAAAGAGAGTATCTGCACAGTGCTAATGAGCAGTGTGTGCAGCAGCAGCAGCAGCAGCAGCAGCAGCAGCAGCAGCAGCAGCAGCAGCAACAGAGCAGAATTCAAGCTTGTATGGAACACCCAGCGTTTTATTTAATCCTCATAGGAGCTCTGTGAGGTGAGCACTGTCAATGCTCCCATTTCGTGGATAAGAAAACTGAGGCTCGCCGGGCGTGGTGGCTCACGGCTGTCATCCCAGCACTCGGGAGGCAGAGACAGGAGGATTGCTGGGTTCGAGGCTTGCCTGGGCTACATAGTGAGCTCAGGGCCAGCCTGAACTACAAAGCGAGACCCTGTCTCAAAAAAAAAAACAACAAAAAAAAAAAAAAAAAAAGAAAACTGAGGCTCAATTGGCAATGGATTGGCTCAAGGTCATACAGCTAGCTGGTGGAATCCATGATACAAAGCCCAAATCCTTTCCAGTCCATCAAGATGTTTGGGTCTGACACCGGCCTGACCAGAATCCCTCCTAGCTTCCTGTTTGGCTCGTGACCCAGTCTGAGGAGTCGCTTCGGCAAGTGCTGGGACCTGAGACAGGCTCCCGCCACTCTTCTCAAGCCTGCCTGCACACTGTTACGATTTATTCCCTCACTCCTATCCCTTTCTTTCTCCATGACAGCCAGAGGCTGTTCCTGCTTAGCCACGTGCTTCCAGACAAGTTCATGTGGCCGAAGTACGCAAGGCACTGCTCCGTCTCCTCTCTGTACACCAGGACACGCTTCATGCTGTGCGATCAGGTCCACTGAGAAGCTCAGCATGTGGAGCCTCTGCATGTCAGAGGTAGGAGAGATCCCAAAGGGCCTCTGCTCCCAGTTCCTCCAGCACAGCTTCCCCTGAGTGTGGCTTTAAGTGGGTGGGGTCTGTGTGGTCCAGTGAGAGCAAAGATGCGGGGACCATGGCACTCCTTGTGATCGTCTATGCTGGTCCATTTCACCACATATAAACAAGCTTTGAATAAGAAACCTCACAGAGGCATCATTTCCATATAAGAAAATGCACCCACTTTAAGTATCCACTCCATCGATCTTTGACAATCCTGTACACCCATGTACCCATCATCACGGGCAAGAGGTAGAATATTTCTGTCACACTAAAGCATTGCCTGTGCCCTCCCCTGTCAACCCACTTCCAGGGCTAGTTTCCAGGAAACCGCTGGCCTGCTTTCTGTGGCTATGGATAGCTTTATTTTTCTAAAGTTCCACATATGGAATCTTCTGCCTGTGTCTTTTTTTAAGCACTGTAATGTTTTGAGGTTCATCCTTGTGCATCTACCAGTAATTCAGTCTTGGGGGGAAGTTCAGCTTCTTGAGACATAGTTTGCATCCCATTTCCAGTGTACAGTTCAGTGGTTTTTAGTAAATTTATCAAGTTGTGTACATTTCTGTAGAGCAGAATTGCCCCTGTGAGACCCTTCATACCACTACCTGTCAGTCCTCACCCCACCCTAACCCTAGGCTACCACTCATCATCTTCCTACTTCTACGTTTTTCTTTTGTGGGAATTTTCTAGAATTAGAATCGCACAAATGAGTTCTTTAGTACCTATTTACTTAGCACGCTTTTGAGGTTTGTCCATGTCATGGTGTGTATCACTTTTTATTGTTGAGAAGATTTCATCGCATGATTATGACACAATCTGCTGACCCACTACGGGAGATTGTAACTTGTTCTGTACTTCCCAGTGGGGGTACATATACTGAGGGCAGAGGAGGCCCGGATAAATGTTATCTATATTTCTGGACTGTATCACAGAAAGATGTAGTGATGGTTGAAGTCATTGGTGGAGAAAAGAGGGAAGGGCCGGAGATTTAGCTCAGTGGTTCCGGCACCTGCCTTGCAAGCGCAAGGTCCTGAGTTCGATCCCCAGTAACCACATACAATGCTGGGTGTGGAGACTCACGCCCACCAGCAATCAATAGCACATACCACAGTGCTGGGCGTGATAGCTCACGCCTGTAATCCCAGCAAACTGTAGGCAGAGGCAGGAGGATTGCTGAGTTCAAGGCTTGCCTGGGCTACATAGTGAGCTCAGGGCCAGCCTGAACTATAAAGTGAGACCCTGTCTCAAAAAAAAAAAAGAAAAAGAAAAAGAAAAAAAAATAGGGAAACCTACTATGTGCTAGATGCTAGCTAAGCTTTCCAAATAACTGAATCACACATTCAATATGTGGGACTGAGGAGCCATTGTCTTAGTAGGATCTGGCTGACCCTAGGTCTGCATCATCTCAGCTTCCTTTTTTTTTTTTTTTGTGGAACCAGGGATCAAATCAGGACTTTGCACTTGCCAGGCAGGTGGCAGCCCCACTGAGCTATATTCCCAGCCCTAGTTTCTACTATTTAAGCAGCATTAGCTTAACCCAGGAGCTGAAGCCCCTTGACATTCCATTGCCTTAACAATACCCAGGATTCTGGTTACACAGGTCCAGGGAAGGAGGTCAAAAAATTCTCCACTGAGCAGCCCAGGGTCTGTTTGCAGAGATGCACCAAGTTCCTGGCACACAGAAGCAAGAAGAAAATTTCCAGGCTCTGCAAAGCAGTCCCGGCCACACCGAAGAGCACCTTGCAGATAAGTATCAGATTTATCCATCCGTGACCCACCAGCAGCCCACGGCCAGGGTTCCTTGGCCTCAAAGTCAAGTGGGGTCCTCAGACTGTTCCCTGAGGGACACACTCTTCTTTGTGCACAGCTCCAAATGTGTCTCTAACTTTGGCCGGGTGCTGACAGCCAGCTCTGACTGCCTGGCTCCGACCTGCAGGCTGTTGAAAATGGCACAGTTGACCAAAAGCAAAGCTGGATTAAGATTCGTGAGCATCCTCTGACCTTCTCCAGACTGGTGGCATAGGCTGGTCTCAAAAGAGCCCTCTCTGAGCCTTCTCTGCACCCCACCATGATTTCCTCTAGTGCATGGGGTATCAGGAAAGGGGTGAGGAGGGTGAGGCTAGGTGGAAGGGTCCCTCCTGTCCTCCACCTAGTGCCTCAGATGACAGTCACTTTTGTGTACTGGAAGGATCCCAGGGCCCAGATAAGGGATGGACAGTCTTCCTAGGACCCCAGTGTGGGAAGCGCAGAGCTGGGACAGAATTGCAGGTTTCCGACCCTCTGTCCAAGGTTCTCACTTAGCATCTCCCAAGCTTCCTGCTTGGGCCTGCTTCCTCAGGGTCCTGTTGTGCTGCTGAGGAGCAGGGAGGTTGTTGGGGCTCCCTGGCCCCCATACCTCTGGCTAGGCTGGGGGCCTGGGTGTGGTTCTCTCCTGCGGCCTGGGTGGCTCTTCTGTCTTCCAGGTTGGCCCTGTGTGGGGTCTCTATGTGGGAGCCGGGCCTGTGCTACCGACGCATGGTGCTGGATGCTGCAAGTAAGCCGGGAGGTTGTGGGGGGACTTCTGGGCTTCCTCTCACAGGGGGAGATTGTCTTTCTTCCCGTGCTCCCTCCACGGCCTGGGCCTGGCCAGATCTGCTCACTAGAAGGCCGGGACCCAGGCGGCTGGAAGGCTGCTCTGTGTGGTCGTGGTGTGGATGGGAAGGAATCTGCACCATGAACGGTGGACTTCCGGTGGAAGTTCAGTGGGGTCCTGTCCCCCGGACACAGACCGGGCACCTTCCTCACAGTGAACACGGGATCCAGAGGTGGACACCAGACCTGTGATCCCCTTCTCCTGGCTCTTCATGAAAGAACACACTCCCTCACAGTTCAGGGAGGAGGTGAGCACACCGTCCTGGGAAGTGTGGGAGCATGTGTTACGGATGTTGCCTCTAGAGGTCCTTCCTGTGAGAACTTTGGAAAGAAGAAGCGAGTCCCATGAGAACTCTGAATGTCCCTCTCACCTGTCTTTTCCTTGTGTCTGCCCATGTCCTGGGGGCTTGCTTTGTGCTGCCCTGAGCTAGCCCTGTCTGGGGGTTGGGCCATTCACGGCTTCATCACCTCCTCCTTACTCTGTAGTTTCTTCTACAAGGTTCAACTGTGCAAAGCCCTAGTGTCTGTCTTGTGTGAGGCTGGAGCCCGGAAGACGGGCTGGGGGTCCCTGCTGCATGTGTACTACAGACAGGCCTGGGTGGGGGATGGGGCACCAGGACAGAGGCTTTGGCCTCACAGCCCCACGCTCTGCCTCCCAGCTCACACTGCCTCTGGACATCCCCAGGACTCCTGACTTGCTCTGCTCTGAGAGCTGGGTGAATGGATGCTGGCTGGAGGAACCCAGGAGCAGCCTTCGGTGGTCCTACCCCGGAAGACCTTGGCCTCTCCAGGGCTTGCCGGAAGTCTGAGAAGAGCCTCTCTAGGCAGATGGCCAGCCAAGGGCAGTCGTGGGCTGGTGTGTGCTCCAGGCACGGAGAAGCTGCGTGCTCCACCTGGCCCCCCTGCCGGGCACAAGCCTTGGAGGTTGGAGGCCACTTCCTGACCCCATGCAGACTGGGTGCCTCCTCTGGCTCCCCTGAGACCATACCTCTGCCCAGGCAAGCGCTTTCCTGGGCGCACCTTCCCCAGGGCCGGGTCTCAACAAAGATGAGGTCGGGGAGGTGCTGCTAGTGTGGGCTAGACTTGGCTTTTTCGGGGAGCCCTGTGGAATCTTCGCTTTTGTCATTTGGAGGGGGCCTCCTGGCTGAGGCTTCTCCACCTCTCTTTCCTGATGGCTCCAGAGGGAGGCGGTCAGGACTGGGAGGGGCCAGGGCCTTCTCCCAGGGGTGTCCAGATCTAGGAGGCCCATGGAGGGGTGTGGGATGGGGGGCTGTCTTGAAAAGAAAAGGTGTATTGCTGAGCATACTAGGGCTAGGGAGGCTCAGGAAATGGACTGACAGCCTTGGTCCCACCCCTGCCCCCAAAGCTGGAAGGGCCACCGAGCCTGAGCTCAGGACGGGTGCTAGGCGATCAGGCCCCTGGTCCACGGGTGTGGTGGCAGATTCGTCTCTGGGAGCACAGGCCCCCAGGACAGGCCTTCGTGCACCCCTCCCATGTGCAGTTTCCCCAAATACCCGCCTTTCCATGTCCCTCTCTGATAACAGTTCCTGCCAAGGGGTCAGTCTCAAACTGCTGGCAAAGGATTATCTTGTGGCTTTTCTAAGACCAGTTTAAAAGCTGAAAATCCTTTTCTTGGGAGAGGGAGGTGGTGGGTGTTTCACCAGCTCAGGCTGCTGTAACAAAATGCAGAAGGACGACTACAGGGCTTCAGGGCCCAAGACCTATTTCTCATGATTCCGAAGACTAGAAAATCCAAGACCCAAGTGCCAGGGTTGGCTTCTGGTGAGGCCCCTGCAGGTGGCACCTTCTGTGTCCTTACATGGCCTTTTCTCTGTGGCCTTTGATAACTGTACCTAAGGTATAGTCCTAAGGTACCAGGGACCCATGCTCATGACCTCATTTAACCTCAGTCACATTCTGAAAGGTTCTGAATCCTCATACAGACCCATGGGTGTGTGTGTTAGAGATCCGACCTGTGCACCTGGGGGAACACAGTTTGGTCTGTGATAGGGTGGTCGCCACAAGCTTGGGAAGCTGGTGCCATGTTCACTCTAGAACCCCTGCCTAAAGGGAAAGGAGGAGCAAGGAGGGGAAAATGCAGCAGGAGTGGCAGGGACGGCCCGGGATAGGGCGATGTGCCTCTGGGCATGCAGAATTTGGCGAACCCTGTGCAGATCCGTCTGGAAAGAGCGTCTATTCTAAAGCCAGAGTGGTATCAGGAGCGCCCTCTGCTGTACAGCTCTGGGCAACACCCCTTCCCACCACGAGTCTGACTCTGATTTCAAAGGGTACATACAGCCACTGAGGTCCTGGGGAGCAGGTGCGGGAAGCATCTACAGAGATACTGTGGCTGGCACCCAGCTGGGTACTTAGCCGGTGCTCCGTAATTCCCACTTATCGGGGAGTTATAGATTTAATGGTTCTGGCACCTTCTGAGCCAGAGGTATTTCTGAGCAGCCCTTCCCCTTTCTAAGGAGCTAAGGGAAGGAGGGTGTCTCCTCATCAGAGCTGAACACCTGCTCTGGGCTCACTCGTGTATCAGCCACTTGGGGAGAAGAAGTGGAGATCTGGCCATAGTCCAAGACTTTGGCATTACCTTGCCATAGCAGGCAGGAGGAAGCCAGGTCCCATCGAGAAACGGAGGATGGGGGGTGTGCCTACAGCAGTCTGGAGAGGCTTTCTGTTGTGGCTGAACCAGCAAGGACCTTGGAGGGTGAGGAAGCAGTGACTTAGCCCGGTTCTCGAAGGCCAGGTAGTGCGGAAGTTATCGGAGCCTTTGAAATGCTCATGGGGATTTCAAATAGGCAGGGACAGGATAGGGGGTGTTTCTTGGGTTTTCTGGCTATGGATTCCTTTTCTTACTGAGCACCATTTGAACCACAGGAGATGGAAGGCTGGGTTTCTGTAGAGATCATCTCTCAGTGACAGGACATGGTATAATTAGGGTGCACCCCGGTGCTGCGTGGTGTTGGATGGAGAGGAAGTGGATCGGGAGTGGATGGGACATCCGGACCTGGTTCCCAGGCCAAGGAGCTCAAGGCAGTTTAGTGGGCAGTAGGGGAGGACAAGCTGGTCATGATGGGTGTCATTTTGTTTTGTTTTGTTTTGAGACAGGGTCTTGCTTTGTAGTTCAGGCTGGCCCTGAGCTCACTATGTAGCCCAGGCAAGCCTCGAACTCAGCAATCCTACTGCTTCTGACTCCCAAGTGCTGGGATTACAGGTGTGAGCCACCATAACCGACAATGATGGGTGTCATGTTGACCAGGCACAAGGGCTCTGGGGATCGTGTGTGTGTGTGTGTGTGTGTGTGTATGCGTGTGTATGCGCGTGCGCACGCCTGAGTGAAAGGACTCAGCCCTCTGGGATGGGTCTGACCAGAACCAGGCAGGACATTTCCACCCAGGCCAAGATGTCCGTCTCCCAGGGAAGCCATGTTTGTGAGGGTGGCAGCTCTCTGAGAGCCACATCAAGAAACTCAAGTCTAATACAGGGTGCAAAGTAGCCAGGTTCAATTCTGGTGGAACTGAGGGGCGCACAGATGGATCTCTGCCCTGGTCAGGCCCCACACTCGAGGTGGGGGGTGGGAGAGGGGGACAGAGGTCTCTGGCACCACAACGGGGACCGGGTGTGTTGCATGGTGTGATTAACCTACTAACTGAGGGCTCAGCCAAGACGCCGTGGCGCGTGATAGGGTGCCTGGCCCTCTGCCAACCGACTAACCCACTAACCAGGCCGGAGCATGCCCTACTAACCCTGCAGACAGACCCTACTAACTGCAGCTCATGGGCCTCCACGCAGCTGGGCCATGGGGCAGACAAGGCTCTGGAGGGCCCGGCCTGGGCTGGGATCTCTGTGCAGATGCCCATGGCAGATGGGCTGCGTGTGATTTAGAAACTCGGTGCTTCCTTGGGGTGCTCTGAGCAAGTCCCCTCACGTTTCTGGACCTGTTTCCTAGGCAGAGACGGGGAGAACTGATTCTTACCTCACTCACGGCAGTGAGAATCCTCACCCTTATGGTCTCGGCAGACAGTTAAAAAAAGAGGGCATGGCGGGGCAGAACTCGCTGGCAGCCCTGGTCTCCCTGGGTATTCTGCACACAGAGGCCTCAGCCTGGGGCCAGACACTTGCTTTGAACCCCTAACTGTCTCCCCTACATTCTTCCTGTCAGCTTTCTTTTCCGTAGGCAGCTTTCTTTTCCAATTACTAACTTGTCTAACCCGGGGGTGCCTCCCCTGCGCCCACCATCCCATAACGAACTAACGGACCCGTGTGCGTCTTCCTTCTCTCCTAGCGACTCCCGTGTGTCTCTGCCCAGGCGCCCCCGTCGCTGGTGCTGTGCTGACTTACTAACCCAGCCCTACTAACCCTGTTTTCTCTTCTGACTAACGCCAGCCCTGCCGAGCTCTGGGTCCCCCTGGGGGCTGGTCCCTCTCCATTTGGCAAGCAGATGTCCCCAGGCTGGCCCTGCAGACCGACATCCCAGATTGGCTGCTTGTGAGATCAGAGACCACAGGGCCAGGTCTAAGGCAGGGGACAGCCTTAATTAACAACACACAGAGGAGGAGGAGGTGGCCCTGCGGATGCGAGAGGCTGGACTCTGAGCATGACCTCTCTCCTCTGTGCAAAAGGCTGGTTGCCACTGGGAGTGGGCAGAGCCAGGGCATCCTTAGGAGTGTGAGTGTGGAAAGGCCTGTGGGCTTACAGTGTGCAGTTCTGGGCTTTCCGCAGTCAGAGGAACAGAAAAAAAGGGGCTGTGCTGCCTTCCCTGGAAGGAGCCAAGGTTAATGTTCTTCATTGCAAAGGGGTAGAAACATGAGCCATCTCAGAAGGGAAGTCAAATGGGGCGTGTCCCCAAACGGAACTCCATTGAGGACCCTGCCCCCACACCGGAAGTCAGTCTGTGGAGAACTTCCAGAGTAGGAAGTCAATAAACAGCTGTTTCCTACCCTGGAAAATCATCGAGGGGCGCATTTACTACACAACAAGTCAGCTACAGAGGCAGCATTCTTTATACGTGAAGCTGAGAAAAGGGCCTTTTGATGCCAAAGTTAGTGAAAGGGGCTTTCTCTTGTCGCTAGACACTGAGAAAGGATGGCCAGTAATCAGTGAGAGGGCCCTTCCCCATACAGGAAGCTGCCTAGAGAGGTTCTTCTACGTCCCAAGGCCCGAAACTCATGCTGGAAGTAGATGTCAGGCCTTTAAACCTTCTCGCACCCAGAAGCTAGGGGACCTGTGCAAGAGCTGGGGGTTGGGAGGAGGAGGAAGTGGGAAGCAGGACGTGAATCCTAGGGGCCCACAGGCTGGCCAGAGAGGCACCCCTCATGCTCTATCTTGTCCGCGCCCCTGTCCCTGCCCCTGCCCGGCCAGCCTCCCCCAGAGCCCGCCAGTTGCTAAGCCAGGGCCACACCTGGGGGTGATTTCATGCCTCACTTCCAGTAGGCACCTTGGCCTTTCTGGCTCCTTTCTGGCTCCCTCGCACTAACCCTTGCTCTCACTCAGCTAATCCCTGCCTCACCCTGGCTGCTCCAGGGGCTGACCACTAACAGCCAAGCCCACCCATCTGAGGGCTCTGGGCTCCTCGCCTGGCTTTTGGCCGGCTCTTAATGAACCCCCCCCCCCCCACTAACTCCTGCCTTCCTGGTCTATTCCTTTCAGCAGAAACTAATGGCTTGTGGATTTCTTTCTGACTAACAACAGGTGTCATGTCCGTCCTCGTTAATACTACTATTAACAGCTTGGATGGCAGCATGGCTGGGAGGGTGCAGTTTGACTGTCAGGGAGAGGTGTAGCTAGTGATCTCAGACTCGGTGGCTGCCCTCGGGCAGGGCGGGCAGATGTCAGTAATGATCGAAGGCCTTAAAAGGAGGGGCCAAGGCCAGGGTGCCGCCCAGGCCGAATGGAAGGCACCTGCTGAAGGGGAATCCGACCTAGAGTCAGACTTCCCAAGTTTTGGCCATAGATACAGCCTCGCATTCAAGCCGGTGTCATTTAGAAACCTTCACATGTCTGGCGTGTGCAGAGAATGTGACATTATGTACGGAGTCGTCAGCCGCCTGGGGGGGCCACAGGCTGAGCTGGGGGTGGAAGAAGGGCTTGTTCTGCTGGCCCAGCTTGGTAGCGGAGTGCGTGGGTGAGGCCGGATCGGGTCTGGAGGTCCGGAGCTGTCTCGGTGGCGGGCTGGGAGGCCTCACGGACAGCAGTCTGGATCAGAGCGTGCTGTGAGAACCTCTCCGCCCTGGCCACGGCTCAGAGACCACGGCGGGGAGCGCGCAGTGCCGTTTGAAGAGTGATCCAGACGCCTGAGCTACAGAGGGGAAGCGCCTGCTGCCGCCCTCTAGCGGCCGCCGGGCCCCTGCCACCCAACCCTCCCGTTCAACGCTCCCCCTCTGGGCTCCTCTGTATTTAGGTAGTGAGATTTGAGGCTGCCCTCCCCCGGCCCCGCTCTTGAGCTGTCATCTCGGTGCTGGTACACACGCCAGGCACGTACAGGTTTCTGAATGACACCGGCTTGAATACGAGGCTGTATCTATTGGTCAAAACTTGGGAAGTCTGATTAGATCGGTGGGCCCTGTGCAAGGCTGAGAGTCGGGGTCCCACAATGGCTGGTGGTCGGGGTGTTCTGACTGAGCCTGTGGGTTGGGTGCAGGGATAGCCTGAGGGCAGGGGCCTCTGCAGTGTGTCAGGCGGGGTGGGCTTGCTGAAGGGGGCCGGGTAAGCTACACCTGGTGGTGGCAGGTGGGCGCAGTAGTTCTTGGCTGTGGGGATGGCGGACGGTACGCTCTGGGGGACACAGGACTCACAGAAGGTCTGTGGGGAAGGCGGCAGGAGAGGCGCTGACGGCAGAAGCACGGCGCGGGTGGCCAGGGAGCTATGATGAGATGCCCTGGGGAGCTGTGTGGAAGTGGCCTGAGGAGGCAGAGATGGGGATGGCATGGCGCTTCGGGCTTCCCAGGCCACCGGGTGTTTGAGCCCAGCTGGAACTCAGCTTGTGGTGAGTTAGGGCCACATTTAATATCGACTGTACAGACAGGCTGAGCTCCGGTCACTGGAGAAGCTCGGGCTCTGCGTCCCCTGGCCAGGTGGAGTAACCACAATGACCGGAAAGCACAGAGGACCGAGGGCAGTGAGGATTGAAGGGGAGAGGTCTTAAAACGTGACACGCCCTGGTGGCGTGCGGCCCCTCCCCCCGGAAATGTCTGGGAAATGTGGCCTTGGGTTGGCAGTCTGGAGTGGGGATAACTGTCTTGTGTGGGTGTGGGAGGGGACAAAGGTGTCAGGAGGCGATCCTGCCCCGGGGTGGGGGGAACTCTGTCCTCGAAGGCAGGAGGATTGGGCCTAGGCCAGCGTTGATAGTGGGCGGGCAGATGTCAGTAATGATCGAAGGTTTTAAAAGGAGTGGCCAAGGCTGGGGTGTGGCCCAGGCCCGATGGAAGGCAGGTGGCAGTGGCAGGTGGGTGGGGTGGGTTCTAGGAATGAGATTCTAGGAGTGTGTGTGTGTGTGTGTGTGTGTGTGTGTATGTGTGTGTGTGTGAGAGAGAGAGAGAGAGAGGGAGAGAGGGAGAGAGGGAGAGGGAGGGACCCCAGATTTAAGATTAGGGCAAGCTGAGCCTGGTAGGCACGTTGTCCTGACCCCTGCTGTGCCCTCAGTCCAGGGGCATCAGGCACGCTGAGGAGGTGCCCCACCCCGACGAGGTACCCGAGGCCTTTCTTAGACCAGGCTGAGACAGGACCCACTGAGCTGCCCTGAGTGGGGAGCTGGTGTTTTGGGGGACATGGTGAATGGAGAGAGGTGGGGGGGGGGGTGCCGGGACAGGATGCCGGCTCCCTTCCCTACCCAGGACCCACAGACCCTCGGAGAGTCAGAAAAGATGTCTGTGTCCCATGTCCCTGGCTTCTGGGGGTTGGCGAATGTGCGCAGAAATTCTGCTGTCAATTAAAAAGCTGATTTTGACATGGAGCCGTGGAGTGTCACTTGGCCTTTGGAATCCACAAATGTAGCTGCTTCTGTGTAAAGTGCCATTGTGATATTAAAAGTCAATTCACACCCAAAAGATGACTGTGGCTGATGAGGCAGAAGGGGATGTGGCTTTGTGGAAAACGGACAGCTGGTGTCGCTGGGTCAGTCTTTCTGGAGACCGCGACCCGGGGTTCATGCCGTGGAGTGTGTACTTGGAGTTTCAGTTGTGGTGAGATAAACATCACATACATATACCACCATGACCATATTTCAAGGACTGTTTAGGCGCGGAATTAAGTATATCCACACACTGTGGGGCAGCCATCAGCCTCATCAGCATGTTTTTGGGGGCTACCATGAATTGAACCCAAGGCTTTGCCTTGGGCTACACCCCTGGCCACTGTAATTTAATTTTAAAATAGGGTCTCTCTGTATTGCTACGTTTCCCAAATTGGTCTTGAATTCATGATCCTCCTGCCTCAGCCCCACAGAGTGCTGAGATTATAGGTGCGCACCATCGGTTCTTACTGATTGGTCACCTACCTTCCCTTGGGATCTTGGATGTGGCATCTTTAGGCTCTTTAACCTCAGCCCTCAGGAGGCTGAGACAGGAAGATAGCTCCAAGTTCAAGTCCATCCTGAACTACAGAGCAAGGTACTGTCAAAAAAAAGAAAGAAAGAATTAGAAGGAACAGGGTTCAAGGCAGCTAGGGCCAGTCTGCCAACATATTCTTAAGAGCTTCAGAGTCAGTGCTCAGATATAAACTCCCTCAGGCAACTGCAGTTTGAACCCCAGCTTTGCGGGCTCCTCGATCGGCTCTGGGACGTGGGCACAACACTGCCACCTGGTGGGCTGTGAGCTGGGGCTTGAGACCCCACAGAGGCCGCTCCAAACCTCACTCCGGCAGCACCAGCTGGAGGATGGGAGCCCAGGGTGGAGCCAGCAGAGGGTGGCGAGGAGAAGATGGGCTGCCAAGGGAGGGCTTCCTGGGGGAGGTGACGCTCGGCGAGGCACGGGGTGGGACAAAGCACTCTTGGCAGGAAGGAAATCGGCGCGGTGGAGCGGGGCATTTTGGAGAGGCTCTGGCAATCATCGGGCCAGTTCTGGAGGGGCTGGGTCCCCAGGGAGGGGGACATTCCAGGGAACAGCTTGAGTTCAGAGCTGGAGCCTGCCCCACACGTGGTACCAGCTGGGGATGTCCGAGGACTGCAGAGGGTGGTGCGGGGCGGGGGGAAGGGCCCGGCGGTCCGGGGCAACCTCGGGCCACTGGACTGGGCGGGGGTGTGGGGGGGAGAGGACGGTGCTTGGCCGAGCATGCGCACACTTGCTCCCGCGCCTTCTACCCTGTGCACCTAAAGGGACCCCGCTCCTGTTTTGGGGTCTAATTCTACCACTGCCCTGCCTGGGCGATCTCGAAGACCCCCTTTCTACCCAGGGCTTCTCCAGAGAAGAAGCCTCCCACCGAGGGCCCCTTGAAGTCCCTCTGCCCTGGGGGACTAGACACGCGGCCCACAATGGCTGCTGCGGCTCCTGGCGGCTCTCAGGGCCCCCTGGGGCCACACCACACCCCGGGAGGAGCCTCTCTGACCACCCGGCCGTCACCCTCTGACACTGCAGCTCTCAAACCCCGGGTCTCGGGTCCCCCCTCACTCTTCCTACTCGACTAACGCACCCAGGAAGCTTGGCCTCTGCGGAGCTCCGAACCCAGAGAGACTTTAAAGGAACAGCTAGGTACAGACAGGGGTCAGGAACAGGAGAGGGGAGCTGGCATAGTGCCTCTCCCACGCTAGAAGCCACAACCAAGACGTGTAGAAAAAGACGGGTTCATTAATTCATGGAAAAACAGCCATAACAGTAAAAACCGCATTGCTTACCAACATAAACAACTCGTGCTTTATGAAAAATAGCTACTTTACAAAACAAAACAAATTAAAGGAGAAGACAGCTTTACTCTTTTTGGTAAATCTCTTTAATGGATGGCTTAATAGAAGACAAACTGTTGGATTCTAATATCTGCATTCCATCTGTTGCACTGTCTCCCGTCACGTGACTCCGCGAGGGTTGAATTCCAAAGCCGAAGGCTGGTGCTCAGCGGCCCAGCGATAGCTGTAATTCCTAGATTAAGCCAGCAGATGACGCCATAGTACTAAACCCACTGCCGGGGATTCTTGGTGCTTAGAAACTGGTCTTGTTTCTCTGAGGGGTCCGGGTCGTACTAGCAAGACACACGTGGGTTTCAGGGCATCGCGCAGGGTCTAACATGGTGGTGGAAATGAGGAAGGGAATGGCACGAATGCAGTTGAGAACAGAAACTCTGGAAAACTGCATTTTTTTTTTTTTTGAGACAGGGTCTTGCTCTGTAGTTCAGGCTGGCCTTGAGCTCACTATGTAGCCCAGGAGAGCCTCAAAAACACTGCAATCTGCCTGCCTCTGCCTCCCGAGTGCTGGGATTACAAAATGGTGTTAGCCACCATGCCTGCCACTGTGGTATGTGGTATTGATTGCTGGTGGGTGTGAGTCACCACGTCTGGTATTGTATGTGGTTACTGGGATCGAATCTGCGACCTTGCGCTTGCTAGGCAGGTGCCCGGAAACACTGAGCTAAATCCCCAGCCCTGGAAAGCTCTGCCTTAGTTCTTCACGGAAGCAAAGCCAAGAGACAGGCCCTCTCCGAGCCCCAGTGTTCTCCTCTGCAAAATGGGCAGACTCTCCGTTCAGCTTGCATTCCTCCATGCCACTCCATGCCACTCCTGCAAAGGTCACTTTGCGTCAGTAACACGGGCGTGTCTGGCCTTGTGGTCGCCTGGGCTTCTCCCCTGAGACTGGTGCACCTGGAGAGCCTGCAGGTGAGGCAGGTTCTTCTGCTCCCCGCCGCTCCCCTCCCAGCCCAGCCCCAGTGTCGCCCCCGGTGTTGCTGCTTCCTGAGGGCTCCCTGGATGCCAAGCTCTGTGTTAAGTGGGACCTTCATTTTACAGGAGGGGCGTGGAGGGTCTGGGAGGGGAAGACACCTGCCCGAACACACACAGGGAGGACCCGGAAATCTGGCTTCTAGGCGCTGTGTGTCGGCAGACCACGCTCCTTTTGCGCGCCCTCCATCTCCCCTGTAAGGCTGAGCGTGCTGAGAGGCGGGTTCCATCCTCAGGCTGTGGAAACCAAAAGCCAGTTTCTCTCTGGTGCTTTCTCTCCCTGGCGAGACAGTCACTGCTGGTCCATCACAGCACAGGCAGAGATTTTTTTTTTTTTTTTTTTTTTTTTTTTTTTTTTTGCTTTTTTGGAGACAG
>PVIC010039475.1:0-17115 GCA_004025085.1 Thryonomys swinderianus
TCATTCTCCCTCTCTTCAACAACAGCCCGCCCTGTGGACATCAACTGGTATCTCAACGCAGGGTTTGCTCTTTTTCACCCTGTAGATTTCAAGGCTAAAAAGGTGAACTTAATAGAGGAAAAGCTCTCTGACTCTGGATTGGGCAAAACTTTTGCATGAGGTCAGGAAAAACATTTGAATGACAAAAGAAAACATTGATGAAATGGGGCCAGAGGACAAAAGCAACCCAGGTCCTCAGGGCCGGGAACCAAACACCCAGTTCCCAGGGTACCGCGCTGGCTCCCCGCTGGGTAATCTTTTCAAACAGTTTTCTTTTCTCTGTCAGATTCCCTCCGGAAACCAATGACAAGGCAGGAAACGCAGCCGGGAGGGATGTGGAGGAGGAGCTATCCAGATCAATAATGCTGCCTCCCCGAACACTGACAGGAAACCACAGGCCAGGAAAGCACAGATTCCCTTTCTTGGTCTAAAAAGTGTCACTCTGGCATCGCTGCCTGCTCGAGATAAGCACCACAGCACAGAGGGATGAGCTCGCCAGGAAATTGAGGACAGGCGGGTATTTGCCCAGCTGCGTCCGCTGTGCGTCTCATGCTCTGCAGAGATTAGGGCTTTTATCACTGGCTCACACACACACAACAAATCTGTATTAAGCCGCAAGTTTTAGAGCAGAACAGACCAGAATCCGTCCCTTCCTCAGGACGCCCGCCGGGAGAGGCAGCCACGGAGTGCCCACGGGCTCCGCACCTTCCCAGGCAGCCGCCGCAGGACCCCAGCGAGCGGACACCCACGCGGGTGTGTCTGGGCAGGCCCCTCCCCCTGGGGCGGGCAGGCCAGGAACAGAGCGGTGAGGACGGGCAGGCCGCAGGGCAGACGCAGGCACCGCCTTGAGCTGTGCGGCCAGGCAGAGGAGACAGGGCAGCCCCCGCCAGATCCCATAACTCGGAACGCGCTGAGTTTGCCGGGCGCTTGCTGAACGCTGACCAGGGTCGGGTTTCCTGTGAGTGCTGCGAGATCAGAGCACAGTCCGTGCCGACTGCAGAAGGTGCTGTGCGGACTCTGTGTTCTGCAACGGAGCAGCCCTGGGCCGGACGAGCCAGGTAGCAACCTGCCTGAAACTCGGCCGCAGGCTCCCACCGCTGGCCGAGTCCCCAGGGTGTGCACCCACAGCCGTGCCCCAGGCCGTGGCCCTCCAGGGCGCCCCACTTTCTCCCCTTCTCACCACCATGTAGTTGTGGTCCGGCAGAATCAGCATTTCAAGCTGAAACCACAGTCAGGTAAAAACAAACAAAAACTGTACCGCGTTCCTCTGAAATGTTACTAGCAGGTCCATGGATTTGTCCAAATGTGCGTGAGGAAGAAAGGCGGCCACCGTCGCCGGGCCCCAGAGGGCGACTGACGCAGGGAATCGATACGGCACAATTCCCTCCTCTCTGGGTCTTCTCACATACACTGTGTCACACAGTTTCACAGAATTAAAATTTCCAAAGTAGACGACAGTATGTGACACAAATTGCAAAGAGCCATGTGTGTCGAGGGAAGGCATTTTGTGAAAACTAAATTAAACCATTCAGTCATGAGGTTGATGATGAAGACAGAGGTGGGGGTGTGAAGGGAAGGGCCCAACGGCGGTCCAGTGGGACCCAATGGGAGAGTCAGCCTGGTGGCGCCAGCCAGGAGGCTTGGGGTGCCAGTCAGCGCCCCGCTCTGTGAGAAAACACCAGGGATCATCAGCTTGTAAAGGGAAAAGGTTTATTCTGCCTCACAGAGGTAAAGACTTCAGTTCATGATCTTCTCACCCCACTGTTCGGAGCCATCTTGGCTGGGCTCACAGCTACAGAGTGATGGAAAGAAAGAGAAGAAGACCAGAGTCCCCCAGTTCCCTCAAGGGCGTGTGCCATGGCTGGGGGTTTGAGGCCCCGCAGCCTCACACCCTCAGGAGGCTGGATCATGGCAGCACTCAGCGCATCCACTGCAGATAAGCTCGGTGCTGAAGGGGCTGTGGGAGGGCGGGCCTGGCGGAGGCTGTCACCAGGCCAGCACCCGGAAAGCTGTGCGCCTGTCCCTGGCTCCTCTTTTCTCTCTACCTTCTGCTGCCGCAGGCGAGCAACTGTCCCTACAGCGCCCTCCACCATGCCGTTTCCGCCTGGGAGCGCCAGCCAGGGACTGCACCGACTGGATCCGTGAGCAGAACAGCTTCTGTTTCCAGTGCGTCCGTCCAGTGTCTTGTTCCTGCGTCAGGAAGTGGACTGACACAGCTCTGGTCCCCCTGCTTGAGGGTCCCTCCAAGCTGGAGACCAAGCCTTGCCACATGAGCCCCTGGGGACACCCTGCCGAACCACACCACATCGAGCTCTGGAGAGCCGGCATCCAGCCCAGCAGCACCTCCAAAGCACCACACAGTGATGGAGGTTTACTCTCGACCAGTGAGATTTCTTCAGCATAGAGCTCAACTTGATTTCATTTCAAAGATCTGGGAGACTTCCTTTAAAAATTCACATATTTATATATTAAAGCTTTGTGAAGTAAGAGGAAAACATTCACAAACCAGAACAAAAGAAAGGAAGCTTTGGCTGAGGATAACTTGCCTATTTACTTCAGAAAAGAGCATCATTCTAAATCACAGTGGGAAGTGCCAAAGGCACAGCTGCGAGCCCAGCGCTCTGTGCCCAGGGGTGTCACAGAGCAGCAGAACCACAGACTGCTCCCTCCCCCACCTACGCACATTACTCTGGTCCCACCTGGGTCACTCCAGATCAGGAATCGACCCATTGTCAAATACATCACTGCCAGGAGTACTCAGGGTGGAATCAGACTCCAAAACTCTCCCTGGCGGGAGCGTCTTCCTCACTCGAATGTGATCAGAGCTGCTGGATGAGCCTGGGCCACTCAGCTGTGATGAGACTGGACAGCGGCCCAAGCCCCAGTTCCCTGGCTATGCCGGGCGTGATTGTCTAAGGCGGCCCCACGGCCATGCTGACACCACAGGGGTCGCTGTGAAAGTCCCACTGCAAGCCCTCAGTGCCGCCCGCCATGGGCCCGGCGCTCGCCCAGCCCAGCGCTTGCTGACTGGCGCTCACCGAGGCCCATCTTATCTCCTGAGAACCGACTCCCCGGGCCGCTCTCCAGGGTCCCCAAATGTCTCGGCTTCCTGCGTAATGAGTCGCGCTGGTTTACTGCACCCGCTCGTGGAGACAGCGATGAGAGCGCTGCCCTCCTGTTCTTCTTGTCCAGGCCACGCCCCGTCTGCACCTCCCTCCAGTTCATTTCCGGGCCATCCTCCATCCATAATCACAGCTGCGTCACAAATAAATATATTTGATGGTTTCACTTGGTGTCAGATGATTTTAGATTCTTCCTGCAATTCTGTGGCTAAATTATCTGCTTTCCAAATCAGAGTCACATTTTCAAATGTCCCAGGAATGGCGTGATCCAGATACCATTATTTTTAAAGCAAAACATTCAACTTTCATGTGATCGTTCACTCCCTAAGCTGTCTCTTTTATTGTGTTGAACGTTTTGTTTATCGTGTTTGCTTAAAGCCCAGTCCCTCCATAGATTTAATTAATTTGTGTGTTTCACTGAGATGGTGAAACATATTTCCTTTCAGGCTTTCTACTTCCTCACATAAGTTGTGTGAGATGTCTGTGTGTTTATGTTTGCCCAGTGAGGTTATCAGACAGACGAGCAGAAACACCACAAGGCCTCAAGTATTGGGCCTGGAGAAGCCAGCTACACAGATGAGTCGAAGGTCTGAGCTATGTCTCTGTTAAGCCCAGTTGTGAAAAAATTCTAATTCAAAACACATCTCCTGCATGAGAGCCAGGGCTATAATTGCATTTGAGTCCAACGATTATGCCATTTCCATCCATTTTGCATAAATCTGAATAATACACTTGAGTGGCCCTGACTCACACATGTAATAATAATAATTAGTGCTATTAATTAGGCTACACATATTCCAAGCCTGGATTCAAGGTGGAACAGGCAGGAGCACTGACAGGTCTCGAACGCCCCAGTTAAGAGCCCCGCAGCCGACAGCCACAGACTCCCTCGGCGGGACCGTGCTCTGCGTCCTGTGCATTGCACCCCCTGGTCGCGCCCCACATGCCAGCCCTGCACACAGGCTCCGGAGGGAAGGGTGGGCTCCCGGCTCTGCACGTTCCATGCTGCAGGAAGGGCACTGGCGGCTGGTCAGAGACATCAGCCCTTCGGATGTCTGCGAGGCGCGGACCAGGGAGTGCAGAGGCCCAGCGGCCACTCGGCAACCTCAGCGCCCTGCTCATGACACCTGTCCTGTCCCTGCGTTGCCTTTAGCCGGGATCTTCTCGGGACCAGAAGTACTTTTAAAGTACACATTCTTCATTTCTGGGCACACACAGGGCAAGGCGGCTGTGCGCTAGACGCAGGTTACCGGATGTGGGTTTCACGCCTCTCTTCGTGTCTCTTTTCGAGAGCTAAGAGTTAAAGCAGATAACAGTAACAGTAACAGTAACAGTAGCGTGGGTCGGGGGCATAACTCCCGAAACCTGCTCCTGCTTTAGGAGTTTCAGTCTTTACACCGTGGGCGCTTGGAGGATGGGCCTGGGCAGAGGACCCAGGAGGGAGGGAGCCCCCAGGCCCGCCCCCAGCGGCCGCCCTTCCCACAGCCCTCCGTGAGCCCCTTGACGGGTCTTCAGAAGCCCCGCCTCCCAGCCCCGGAGGACGGAAGCGACCCTCCCAGGAGGGCGCCTTCTTGGGCACCGCCCCCCGGCCTGCGCGGCAGCTCCTGGGGCACCTCGTTCCCGCCCTCACCGCGGCCAGCAGGGGGCTCCGGCGGCGCCGTCTCCACGCCCCGCGCAGCATCAACCCTTTGCTTCGTCGCCGCCTCCACTTCTTGTCAGCTCGGCTCAGCACACCTGTAAAACGTGCTGGAGACTGCAAGAAATAAACCCATAAACCAGCTCTGAGTCCAAGAAAGCGCAGCACGCTCCCCAAGTGAGGAGGGCAGGCCCGGCCCTCCCTGTGCCAGACCTGGGTCACAGCAGTGACGCACCTGAGGCGAGAGAAAGATTTCAGCACGTAAGTTTAGAAGTTCTAGTGCATCATCATTTGGCCCTGCGGATTTGGCAGCCAAGAGCACCTCCGGCCAGATTTGGGGTGGGGGACATTCACCTCATGGCGAGAAAGGAAAAAGAAAGGAAGCAGAAGGGACCAGGGCGGGCTGTCTCCCCCGGGCACACACCCCAGGGACGCAGCCCCACCCTCCAGCAGCGCGGCCCCTGCTAGGGAGCTTCCCACACAGACCTCGGGCTAGGGCGTCTAAGATGAACATCCCCAGAGTGAGCCACGCCTGCGCCCACGCTCCCAGCCTCAGGACCTGCCCGCTTTCAGGTTGGCAGATGCCAGTGTGTGTCTTCAGTTCACAGATGGGACGGCCAGAGGGGTGGACAGTGCATGTCACAGGGAGAAAAGGTGTTAGGACCACCAGCCGTCGCTGGCCCTGCGACCTGCAGACACCCGGGAGCCACCCAGCCTCAAGGGCACGTCCCTGTCACGGCACCCACTCTCCTGGCCGCGCCAGAGCTGTGGAGCCCGAGGGCCCAGGGGGAGCCAGTCATCTGGGTCTGCAAAGCCCTCTGGGAGTTCTGCTGGACCCCAAGTTGGAGAATCCCAGCTTAGCAGAGACACAAGCTAAACAGGAAGTCAGAATGAATGCTAGGGGTTGGACATCTGTCTGGTGAAATTCACTTTACAGTTTCCTGACACATAAAAACTAGGAGGGAACTTAGAAGCTTCTGACTAAAGCCTGACACCTGGGAGAACTGAAGCCCAGGGAGCTGAGCCGACGGTGTCTCGCCACACAGCACGCTGGCCGTGGAGTCCCCGAGCCGTGCCCCCTGCACAGCCCGATCCGACCTCCGCAGCCCACTCCTCCCCCACTGTGCCAGCGGTTCCCCGGCCTCAGCCCATTGCCCAACAGGCAGCCAGACAGTGGGGAAATAACTAGTCAATCACAAAATAACAGTCAATCAGACAGTGGGGAAATGTCTCCTTGCTCTGAACATGAACATAACACTCCACCTCTTCTCTTGCACTCATCTTCTGAATCAATATTACATATACTCCCCATCTTTAAAGCAATATATCAAACTTTTTATTCAAATTAGTGTAATAAATTTGATTTGCCTTTCATCTCACGGTTGGGCAAGAATCAAAGTTGTTCTATTTTTAGTTTATATGATGCATTTACATAATTTCTTCCATGAAGAGCTCAGAAATTTGCTTCTTTATTTCTCTGGAAGATAATTATCTAAGATGAGTGTCTTAGTCATTTTTCTCTCTGCAGCACAAAATACCGGATGCCCGAAACTACAGAGAAGTCTATTTAGACTCATGCCTCCATCTGCGATTGCCAGGATGGCCGGGCACAGGGGCCTGGCTGAGGAGCACTGCTCATGCCATCCTGACCGGAAGCAGCGAAGGGAGGACTGAAGAAGGAGATTAAACCCTTCTGCTCCCCCCTCCAGGCCTCTCTTCTTCGAGCAGGCCCCACCTCCCAATGTGAGTCAGCCCTAAACCCTGTAATCCGATCGCCACCCACAAGCTCCTCCTGCCATCCCATGAGGCTCTTGGGGAATCTGGAGGGGAACTATGGCATTGTCGGCCGCCGGGGCACACTCAGTCCTGCGGCCTGTGGGATTGTGGGAAGTCATCTGCTAAAACCTTCCTTCTCTCCTTGTACAGCGAGGCAGTGAGCCAAACAAGTATTAGTCCAAGCAAATGCTTCATGAAAATAACTAGGCAGGGAGCATGCAAAGTGATGTGCCACTGCCGGAAAGTTTGTATTGCCATCCAAATATCTGGGGTCGTGCAGGTGAGGTATTGTGAGTCGTCCTGGTTGTGCTGAAATCCCTGTCCTCCAGACTTCCCAAGCATCTGAGGAACCATTTGCAGAATAACCCTGGCAGAATGACAACCAGCTACTGTAGCACCTTTTAAGAGTGAATACTGGAAATCTCCGAGGCTTTGTTAGGAGACCGGCTTGAGAGTCCTCGGCCTAACCAGGAGCCAGTCTCTGACACCGATGGGTCCGGGAAATGAACAGGCCTGGAAACAAAGACACACAGCCCTCCTGGGCCTGGGCTCCCGACAGTGGCGTAGCTGAAGTCCGTCCGGGGCAGGCAGCATGGAAGCCCGACGGCACAGCACGCGGCACTGGTATGTGCACGAGTTTGCCCCAGGAGCTCTGGAGCTCACTGGGAGCCTGTGCGGCCCTCAGGCCGGGGCGTGACAAGAGCAGGTGTCACGGAGGCCTCTCAGGGCTCACACACATCCAGACCCAAGCATGAACCCCACGAAACTTAGGACAAGGGCCGACGCACTGATCAGACTTGGCAGCGGGTTCTGCCTCCTTGCCAAGTGCCCAGGCTTGCTCCGAAGCCTGCTTCTCAAGCTCTCCCTCTCTGGTAATTTAGCAGGAAAGCTTTGGGAGAGGGAAGAAGTGCTGCTCGCTCTAAGGGAGGGCAGTGGAGGACCCATAACCTAGCAACACCCATGTGGGAGCCAAGAGGCCCCGCCAGGTCAGCAGTGTGCCCACCTGCTCTGGGGGCACCGTCCAGCGCAGAGCCAACTCCTCACCCAAAGCCCTGTAACGTCAGGGCCAACTCCCCATGTGACAGAGGCGCCTGAGGGGCCGGGCCTCTAGTCGGACGCCTCTCCCTCATGCTTGAGGCCTGGCGATCCGAGAAGTGGGTCACAGGCGCCAGGCTTCCACACAGCCTGTCCCGGGAAGCGGACGCACAGTGAGGCCCTCCTCCAGAGCAGGGCACTGGGCTATTTCCGAGCTCGTGACAAAAATCCCAGGCCTCGCTAGAAAGCGTGTGAGCCCCGTCGCAAGGCAGCTCCCAGGCCATCGGAGTTAAGACCTCCAGCTGGAACAGGGGTCAGGAGGTCAATCTCCTGTGAGAACCAGTGATTTGAAGACTGGGCAGCTGCCTGAGGCTGCCTCTGTCTGGTACGCGGCCGTGCTGTGACTCCAGACAGGCCAGGCGCTTTCCCTCCTTCAGGAAGACGCTGGGGACATGAAGAGGAAGCAAAACACTGGTTTGGGCAGGTCTCTAAATTATTGATCAAGTCAATGACTCACCATCATCAGTGAGTATTGATTAAGGGGCCAAAGCGTGTCAGCACAAATGAAGAAGTATTTTCGCATTGCTCAGCCTCAGTGTCCGGCCTGAGGTCACTCACCATGTATTACTCTTTGCATCGGGGAATTTTCCTGGCTTATCAGGCAGCCAAGTTCTTCCCCCCTTTGTTTCTGCCTCAGTTTCCCTCTTCTGCTCCACAGACTCTGAGCCCTGCCTTCCCAGATGTGCTCAGTCTTAAAGGCCACCCTTCTATAGGCCCTGCCTCAGCCACGCCTTCTCCTCCCACACTTCTTACCCAGCCCGAGAGGTGACAGTCACAGCCCCTCCCGCCCGGTGTGACAAGTCTGTTCTCCAGACGTCTCCCTGCCATGCTCTGCAGCCCAGACCGCGGGCATCGGGGCCAGGCTGTGCCAGCCCCACACTGCACCCTGATGCCTCCTGGTTCCAGCCACAGCGGAGGGCGTTGGAGAGGAAGGAGGGAGAAAGGAGAACAAGAGGAAGACGGGCGGGATAAGGGAGGGGTAAGGGGCAGGGGAGCCCAGCTCGCTGCCCTGGATGGACACTGAGGACAGTGCCTGCTCGTGACCTCCCCCCGTCCGCAGACTCACCCCCCGCCCCGCGTCCGACCCACCCACGCCGGCCTGAGCTGGTCCTGCCGAGGTCGCCGGGAGACCCCTGGCCGGCAGCCCCCAGGCGCCCACTCCGCGCCACGCACCCTGACAGACCGTAATGCCGACTCCGGCACCGCCGTCTCTGGGGCTCTCCCCACTCCCCGAGGGCTCGCCCTCGCTTCTACTTCCGTCCCTTCCCTCTGCCTCTTGCCCTGAGCCGCCCCTCCGCCAGCCCTCCCCTACTGCTGTCGCCGCCTCCCCTCGCTTCCCCTCCCACGCCCCGGCTTCCCGTCCGCTCCCGTCACGGGCGGTTCCGTCCGCACCTCCAGACCTTGCTCCCCAAACTCCATCCAGACCCCTGTGGCCACCTGTGCGGGGTCCCCGGCGCCCTTGAAGTCAGCTGCCAGCACACAGCCCAGGTCCAGCCTGCATCCTCCTCCACTCCCGCGTGCTCGTGCCAGCCCCAGCTGCAGATGCCCACATGGACCCTGCCCGTGGGCCCTCCCCCCCACAGCCGGCCGGCCTCCGTGCTCCTTCGCAGTCCGCCGGGCTCCTCGGGGCCTCCCTGCATGCCCAGCTCGCCACCAAGCTCCCTGAAGGGTGCTCCGCCTTCACACTTGCACCCGCTCATCTCCCGAGCCGCAGCCGCCCGCCTCTAGCAGGTGCGCCACATCCTGTTTACGCTCCGTCTCCGCAAACAGTGCTCAGGCCGAGGCCCCTCTGCGCGGTCTCCTGCAGGCGAGCTCTCTCCGGGCCTCTCCCTCCCCTCCCCTCCCCCTCTCTTCCTGTCTCCCGGCCTCTCCCTCCCCTCCCCCCTCCTGTCTCCCCGCCTCTCCCCCAAGCTCTGGCCAATCACCATGCCACTTGTGTGTAAACCAAGGTGGGAGAATGGGCTGAGAGACCTGGTTGGGTCTTCGTGGTCTCTGTCCTGAGAACATTCTATTTTGCTGGCCTTTCTCAGACCACGTGCACGGGGGAGGTTGCAGAGGAACTAGAGTCCTCTTCGTGGAGAGCCACGGTCTTCTCTTGTGGTAACAGAGTCTGGAAAACAAGGCCTGTAAGGTCACTCAGAGACCAAGCATGGTGCCAGGAAGCCCCAGAGGAGCTCGGGAGTGTCGCCCCAGGCTCCTCCCCGCACCCACTCTCCCTGCCTCGTCTCCACCTTCTTGCCCTGGCAGGCTGTTTCTGAGCGACCGGGCACAGTGTGGCAGCCCATGTGCCAAAAGCTGGTCTGTCGCTGCAGGGAGAAAGCACTCCATCCTGAAGCCCTCGTTTCCTGCGAGCACGTCAGGCTCAGAGATGAGGACGTCTGCCACCTAAAGCAGACTCCCCCAAACTGGCCGCAGTTCCAGGAGGGGCTGAGCCCCGTCCCGCAGTGCGCACAGCAGCGTGCCTGCTCTGGGGTCTCCCCGAGGAAGAGCGGCCCTGTTCCTTGCTGCTCACCTGAGGAGCAAGCTCACCTCTCCCACGGTACGGGAACTGCTTGTCTCGTGCGAGAACATTTTCCTGTCTGTAGGGCTCTAAGCCCACTCGCCTGCTTGGACTCTGTGCGAAGACCGGAGCTCACTGCACTGCACCCTGCCCTTGCTCACGTTCCCACACGGAAACCAGCCTGCATTTGCTCGGCACCGAGCTTGCAACTCTCCTGAGCCTGAGCTAAAGTACAGTCATGTCCTCAGTTACAAATGGCCCAGGACAGAACTCCTGCCAAGCTCATATCCTCAACTGTTAACTGTGACGTGTCCCCTGAGAGTAGTGAAGCACAGTTCTGGGCGTGACTGCAGATGACTGACAGGTAGGACAGCAAATTGAGAGGGAAGATTCTCCCCATTTGGATGGTACCAACCAATAGTCTTTAGCCTGGGTGGAATGAAAAGGGAAAGAAATGTCCCATTTCGGAGCCCTCTGGGCTCCTGGAGCTGTACTGTCTGCTGCCATTGCCTCTGGACACCCTTCTCTGGTCTCCAGTTCCTTCCTCTTTCTTTGCAGAACTGTGCTAGCGACTCTCCAGGAGCACCCAGGCCTTGCGCCTTCACCGGAGCTGCATCCTTGATCCCTCCCCCCTCGGCTGAGGGTGGGCCCTGGTCCCTCTGGCTGTCGTGTGCAGGTGCCCTTCGGGAACTCTTCTGTCTGGTGCTGTAAGCCACAAACTCCCTGTGTAATTGCACAGATATGTCCAGTGGTTCTGTTTCTCAGGAGAACCCTAATACGGGAGAAAAAAATCCTCAGTTATCTACAAACACAAGTCCTCCAGCCCCATTCCCTCCTTCCTCCCTTCAGCCTCTCTCTCCGCCTGACAAGTCCCATGGACAAGAAGCATCCGGGAACAACGCTGTGTCCTCCAACACAGCAGTGCCTTCGCACTGGTTTAGTTTCCTGCTTGAAGGGTCCTGTCCGCACTCACCCTGCGCTTCCACCCTGCTCTGTTGCTCTCCACTCTCTGCCTGCCTCGCCCCCCTTGGTTCAGTCTGAGAGCCGCCTTGTCCTCCATGTGCTTCCGGCCAGTCCTCCTGGGCTCACACTGGCTGAGGCTGCGCCATCGCAGCACTGGCAGGATGTGTCTGTCATGGCCAGGAGACAGCACGTGTCCACTGTACCCTAGTGTTCCTAGGGAGCTGACCTCAGGGGCTGGTCTCATCGGCCCTCTTTAGGCGATGATAGATAAGTGTGGATGGATGGATGGACGGATGGATGGATGGATAGATTTGTAGTTAACAGAGATTAAGCCTTTCACTAAAAAAGAGTAGAATTTCTTCATAGAAACTGGGTTCCATCTCTGCCCAGGTAGGGCAGGCTGTGGTGTCAGGAAGCAGCTTCACTCCCTGTATCAGGGAAACATTCTCAGTCCTTCCGGGGACCCAGGGGCAGAGGACCCTAAGGGCAGAGTCCACTTCCGGATGTGGGGTGTGGACCCCAGCCCTTGCTCCAGCCTGGAACACCCACCGTCTCCCCGTGGGGGACCCCGCCTCTGGATGTCCTGCCAGAAACCTGTTTCTCAGGAGGAAACAGAGAGGCGTCAAAGGGGATCAGAGAGCTTTGAAGTCTTGCCTCCTGCCAGCCTTCCCAGGACCTCTCTAACCTCTTCAGGGATTCGGGCTCACAGCCCAGCCAGAGCCGGGGTTCGCAGGGGTACAGCGAGAAGCCACACAGCAGGCTGGGTGCATGTGCCAGGGTGAGCGGGAGTCTGCACCACACTAGGGCGGGGACTCCACAAGCCTTGAACCAACACACGCCTGCTTGCTCTAAGGCAGAAACCAGGCCCTGAAGCCACACAGGTGCCTATGGCAAGAGCAGCTGCAGACCAGAGTGATAGTGCCACACACAGCTGTGCCATCCAAGGACTTAGTCAAATTGCATGTATGTTCGTTTAGCTCTGTGCATGTTGGAAGATTCGTTTCTACTGTCTTTCAGTCAGTATTTCCCTTCGTCAGCCAGAGGAACTGAAACAAAAGCATGAAATTTATTTTTGATAGGAATGGAAGGGAGGACATTAGTTAAGTGAGACAAGCCAGGCACAGAAACAAACGCCTCGGGGCCTCGTGGCCTTGAAGAAGCTAAGGAGAAGTAAGGAGGCGCACGAGAGTCACTAGGGCTCAGCAGAGGGAAGAGCGGTGGGTAAAATCCACAGACGCACTCGGATAGGAGGAGCCCTTTCAACGTTCTGCAGCACAGGAGCCGGACTGGGAGACCCCAGGTCACTGTGGAACACCCCCAGGAACCGGGGAGGGTTCCCAGCAGGGCCCCAGCCTGACGGGGCTGCGCCTTTCAGAGCAGGGCCCCGAAGAACCTTGGGCCTGGCCTGAACCTGTCCTCCGGGTTTGGGGCCAATTCACCCGGCATCTCCTGGGGATGTCAGGCTCAATGTCCTCAGCCTTTGACTGTGGGCCACACAGCCTCTCTACAGGGCCTGCCAGGTCTGTGGCCTTGGCCAGAGGCTGAGCGTGGTGCCCTGCTCTGAGGTCTCCAGCCCCGGGACTGAGCGGCTCTGAGGTCCCCAGCCCTCCAGCCCGAGGCAGCCCCTGCGGACCGCCCTGCCTCTCCCCTGTAGGCCCATCTGCTCCACCTCCACTGCTACTGTGTGCATATTCTGCTTCTCTAGGGTCCCTGACAAACACATCTGCGTCACATGCCATCGGCTTAAAGCCCCGAGTCAAAGCGCAGATGAGACCTCACCTCACACCGTGTTTCCAGAGCCCCCTAAGAGCACAGCTCGGGGCGCTGGCCAAGCCGCCCTGCACCTGCAGCGCCTGCTTTGGGAGGCATCACACCCCCAAGGAGAGCCCAGAACCTCCCAGCCGTCTCCTCCGCAGCTGAACCTGCCAGCCCAGGACCCCTTGGGTGACAGGGACACAGGGCTGTGGATCAGGCGACTCCGCGCCCCTGTACAGCCACTGACTCCTCCGCTCTGCCTAGGAGAAGCCTTTGGGTAGCACCGCTGACAGCTCCCGTGCTGGAGGGAGGGTGCAGGAGGATCAGTTCAAAGCCGTTCCTGAGCTGTAAAACCAGTTCCCTGTCAGCTGCCCGACGCTGGGGGAGGGGAGCAGTGGTTCCTAGCTAATAAGGCAGACTGCCGGCCTTGCTTTCTTTACAGGGCACTGGTGCCATACGGCCCTCCAGCCGCTCCCTCCGTGAGTGGGAGTGCGGGGTTTCTGGGGCTTTCGGCCCAACCTCCCAGCCTTCCTCTGAAAGGGGGCAGCCCGGAGAGCACACCGCGCACAGCCTCATGCTGAGTGTGCTACAGTCACCCTGGCCTCCCTTAGTGCCCCGGGAAGGAAGGGCTCGAGTGTACTCACTTCCCGAGGAGCATGGCTTTGTCTCCTGTCGTGACTGCAAAGACAAGATCAGGGACTGCAGAGGCTTCAGGACAGCTGAGACCACGTCAGGCCCTCCACGGATCCCAGGAGCCGGGGCCCAAACAAGCGGGAGCCGGAATTCGAGGCCAGTTGAACATTTACAGATTCTCCAGCCTTCTCTAGACCACAATGTCATCCACAAATCAAGAAAATGTGGTTTCTTTTTTCAGTCTTTGTGCATTTTATTTATTCTTCTTTTTGCCTCATCAAGAAATCCAGAACCTCAAGTAAATCTTCAAGAACAATAATGAGAACACACATCTTCACCTATTTCTGAGTATGGGCCAAAGCAGGTCTTCCTTCTGTCCATCATTGGACATGATGTCAGCTGGTTTTGAAGGGCTTCTCTTTGTGGGTTAAAGAAGTTCCTTCCAGGCCGGGGATTTAGCTCAGTGGTTTCAGGGTCCATCTGGCAAGTGTAAAGTCCTGAGTTCAATCCCCTGTAACCACATACTGAAATGCCAGGCGTGGCGGCTCACGCCTGTATCCCAGCCCTCAGGAGGCAGAGACAGGAGGATTGCTGTGAGTTTGAGGCTTGCCTGGGCTACATAATGAGCTCAGGGTCAGCCTGAACTACAAAGAGAGACCCTGTCTCAAAAAAATAAAATAATTAAATTCCTCCTATCCCTCATTTTCTGTTTGTTGGTTGGTTGGTTGATTTTAAATCCTGGATGTAGATAATTTCATGCAGTATTTGTCTACATCTACTGATGTAGCTTTTCTTACTTGGTGTGCTGGTTTGGTCTGGGGGTTGATGTGTAGATTGAATTCTGGACCAGCCTGGAACACTCACACAGCTCACCCTTGCTCAGGTTGTGCTACCTATTTGTATAATGCTGGATTTAGTTTGCTAAAATTTTGTTAATGATCTTTACATCTACACCATGAGAAATATCGATCTGTTGTTTTCTTTTCTTGCGCTGCTTTGCTTGCCTTTGGCACCAGGGAAACACGGCCTCATGGGAAAAGGTGCCGAATGTGTCCACGTAAATGCTGTGCAAGATCCACCAGGTGTTCTTATCTCTTCCTTGAAGGTCTGATGAAATTTTCCAAGATGTCTACAAGGTTTTCTTTGTAAAAAATATATTCACTGTAAGTTCATTTTCATTAATACATAAAGGACTGCTCAAGTTACAGATTTCTTCTTGAGTGCACTTTGGCGAAATCTCTGTTTTTCACAAAATTTGGTCATTTCATCTAAGTTATTATTTGCAAGGTAGAGCTATTCACAGGATTCCTTTTACGCCCTGTGTCTTTGGGGCCAAGTGATTAATGCTTCTTATTCCATGTCTGAGCTGGTTGTTTCTTTCTTCTTGGCTAGTGTTAATTCTTTTCAATCTTTTAACTTCTCAAAAAACAAGCTCTTGCTTCACTCATTTTTCCCTTTGATTTTCCATTTCTAATTTCATTAACTTGCCCTCATCTTTCTGTTATTTTCAGTTTGCACTTTTTCTAGTTTAAGGTGAAGGTTTAGGCCCCTCACGTACCTTCCTTGCTTTTGCAGAATGGCAGTACACATTTCCACCCATACAGTACCTTCACCGGGCCCTTGAGTTTGGTTATGCAGTTTTTCATTTTCATTCGAAGTATTTTCTATTTCCCTCACAACTTCTTAGATCCATATTATTCAGAAATTGTTTTAGTTTCTAGATATGTGTAGATCGTTCTGTTATTGATTGCTACTTCAACTCCATTGAATGAAGAGAATATATTTTATTAATTTCAATTCTTTTAAGTTTCTTGAGACTTGTTTCATGGCCAAAATGTTAAGAATTAGGGTACTGTTAGAAAATGTTCAAAGGGAAAGGTGAACTGGGGAGGTGGACAAGGGAATGCAAAGAAAGGAAAAAATGGAAACAAAGCTTACGTGGATAGCATGTAGGGAGGTTATATGGAGGGCAGGACAATGAGAAAAATAGGAATCGAGATACATCATGTACAAATACAAATTCACAGCGATGAATGTGATCATAATGAGTGCCTAAATGTACCAATAAACTCAATAAAGGAAAAAATGGATCAGGGTGATTTTGGAAAAGATACCCAAAAATAATGTACACCGAGTGTCCCAGATGGACAAGATGGAGCTTAGAAGGAAGACACCAGGGGTGCAGCGGAGGCGTCCGTCTGTCCCGTGTACGCACACACTGGGGGGCTCCTCGTGATGCGTGCGCACTCAGGGCTGCTTCCCCCCGGGAGTCCGTCCCTGCAGGATGATCCACTTCTCATCGTTTCCAGTAGTACTTCTTGCTCTGAAGTCTACTGTTACATATTAATTAAACTGCTTTAATTTCCTTTGCTTTAGTCTAAGCATGCTAACTCTTTCCAACATTTTACTTTTAGTATCTCTCTATATATTTCAAGTGTATTTCTTACAGACAGCAGAAAACTGTTTTATGCCTCCATATGACCTTTTTTTGTTGTTGTTTTTTTTTTTTTTTTTGAGACAGGGTCTCGCTTTGTAGTTTGGGCTGGCTCTGAGCTCACTACGTAGCCTAGGCAAGCTTCGAACTCAGCAATCCTCCTGTCTCTGCCTCCCAAGTGCTGTCCAATATGACTTTTAATAGTGATGCCAAAATAATTTGTACCATTAATGTGATTACTAACCTACCTTTGATCCATCTATCTTTAGTTCTATTTCTCATTGTCTTATCTAATTTCAGATTGTTTTTCACAATTCAATTTGACTATGATGATTAGTACTACTCAGTCCTCTTTTTAAAATCTTTTAATGGTTGCTTAGGATATACAATGTGTAACTTTAATATAGGCCAGCATACTTTCAAATGATAATGTCCTCATTCCTCATAATAAATTTGCAATATATTCCCAATTCCACATTCATCATAGGGAATTTGTACCTGTCCATGGTATATCTTGCTGCTTCTTTTTTTCCTCTTCCTTTTCTCTCCCTCCAACCCCAGTTCCCTTCCTCGTGTACAAAACCTTTATCTACATTTCTTCCTGGTCCCTTCTCCACTCCCTTCCATTGTTTCCTTTCTCAATGAGCTTAACTAAAAGTTAATAGAAGGACTGGAGATTTAGCTCAAATGGTACTGCACCATCCTTGGACACACAAGGGCCTGAGTTGAATCCCTGGTACCACAAACAAACAAAAAGTTAATAGAAAGACTTCCTATAGGCAGTTACAGGGGCTACTAAACGCTGCTTTTGCCTCTGCTGATTAGATTCAAGCAATTACAAAGGCAAAACTAAGCTCAGGAAGGTTCCAGGGAACACGACCATAAGAATCGCACGTTTCCCCTTCGCTTAATCCTGAAGCCTAAACTACTTATTCATATTCTTCTCTCCACCCCTAATTTTATCCTCTGCCAATGGACAAGGAAAAGTCACATGACTGGAAGAAATCCAAGCAGAGGACCGAAGGCATCCAGGGAGCCAGTCAGATCCCAGGAGCCTCCCTGAGACAAGCACTGCAGTCAAAGGAGCTGGAGAGAAAAGATCCACACGTACAAAATGCTCCCTCCCTTTCTCCCTCCCTCCCCTTCTCCCTCCCTCCCTCTC
>PVIC010039476.1:0-17117 GCA_004025085.1 Thryonomys swinderianus
TAGTTCAGGCTGGCTCTGAGCTCACTATGTAGCCCAGGCAAGCCTCGAACTCAACAATCCTCCTGCCTCTGCCTCCCGAGCGCTGGGATGACAGGCGTGAGCCACCACTCCTGGCACTGTGGTATGTGGTATTGATTGCTGGTGGGCCTGAGTCTCCACGCCCAGCATTGCATGTGGTTACCGGGGAATCGAAGTCAGGACCTTGCGCTTATGAGGCAGGCGCCGGAACCACTGAGCTAACCCTTTGGCCCTACAGTTGTTTCTTATGTCTGCAAATTCCAGCATCTGGAATCTTGTAGCTAGGTTTATGTCAAATATTATTTCTTGTTTTGCTAGAGGGAAGCATTATCTTTTCATGAGCCTTGTTACTTTTCCTTTTGTACTAGATACAGTATTTTAAACATGTGGAAAACAGTGGAGACTGATAACATCCTTGAGAGAGATAATTTTCTCTCATATTTTATTGGCACTATTTTATCAAGTGTTTTGGTTCAGTTAGATGAGGCAAGGCCCAGATGCACATGTTTTAGCCATTTTTCTTATTATTGTAGAAGTTGGTTTTGATTGTTAAGCCAACTTTACATTCTTGGAATAAATGACAGTCAGGCATATAAATCAACTTTGTATATTGCTACATTTGATTTGCTAATGTATATATTTAAAATAATAAACCTCTTTGAGCAGTTTTGTGTTTATAACAAAACTGAGCAGAGAATTTCATGTTTACACACACATACACACTCTCTCTCTCTCTCTCACACACACACACACACACACACACACACACACCCCTCTTTCCATATCATCATCCTAACATTATCACTCAAAGCCCATAGTTTACGTTAGGATTTATTTTTGGTGTACTTTGTATGGATTTTTACAAATGTATGAGAACATGTATCTGTGGTTGTGAATCACAGCTGCACTGCCCTGAAAATATAATTTCGTTGTGACAATTTATTTCTCCCTCTCTTTTGGCAACCAAGATATTTTTTACCATTTCAACAGTTTTACTTTTCCTAGAATATATACTAGAACACTATAGTATTTAGCCCTTTCAGATTGAACCCTTTTCACTTAGCTATATGCATTAAAGATTCTTCTTTGTCTTTCCATGGCTTGAAAACTTTTTTCTTTTTCTTTATTATTGTTTTTGCTGTACTAAGTATTGAAGCCAAAACCTTTGCACTGAGTGATATGTCCAATCCTTTTCTTTTTTCTGTTTGAATCTTTATTGGTACATTTTATATATATATGCATCATGATTATGCTCAACATTGACAACTTGTATCAGTATATGACATAATTTTAATTTTTTCCCTTCCCCTACCCAACCAACAACCTCCCACCCATATATGCACAAGCTTGGTTTCCCTTTTTTATTTTTATTTTTATTGAGACAGGGTCTCGCTTTGTAGTCTAGGCTGGCCCTGAACTCACTATGTAGCCCAGGCAATCCTCAAACTCAGCAATCCTCCTGTCTCTGCCTCCTGAGTGCTGGTTTTATGGGCATGAGCCACCACGCCCGGCTGGTTTCCTTTTTTTTAACTATCATTTTTTTTTCTTTCCCCTCATTACTAACCCCTAAACCCCATTTCCCTTTGAATATTGACTATTTCACAATATCTATCATACATTCTAGAGCTCATTTATATCTTCAGTTTCTCATACCAGAGAAAAGATACAATATTTACACATCTGTAATACAATATTTACACATATATTTCACTTATGAGTATGTCCTTAAGGTATGCCCATTTAAGCAAAAATGACTCAAAATTATCATGTTTTGTGGCAGAGTAATACTCTACTTTATTAAAAAAACACATTTTCGGGATGGAGGGTTAGCTCAGTGGTTCTGGCGCCTGCCTCTTAAGCACAAGATCCTGAGTTCAATCCCTGGCAACCACATGCAATGCTGGGCATGGAGACTTATGCCCACCAGCAATCAATACCACATACCACAGTGCCGGGCATGGTGGCTCCCGTCTGTCACCCCAGCACTCGGGAGGCAGAGACAGGAGGATTGCTGAGTTCCAGGCTTGCCTGGGCCACATAGTGAGCTCAGGGCCAGCCTGAACTACAAAGCGAGACCCTGTCTCAAAAAAAAAAAATTTTTTTTTTCTTTATCCAATCTAGAGTTGATGGGGATGTGGCTTGTTTCCAAGATTAGGCTATCATGAGCTAAGCTGCTATAAACATGAATGTACTCTCTGTGATATGAATCTTGTAATTCTATTGTGTATATCCACACCAGAGAAATTACAGGGTCAAATGGGATCTCTAATACTAGTTTTCTGAGGAATCTCCACATTGATCTCTTCAGTATACCAGTATGCATTCCCACCAACAGTGGAGAAGGGTTCCCCTCCACAGCCTCGCCAGCATTTATTGCTGGCTAATTTTAAAATAGCAGCTATTCTTTATGGAGTGAGATGAAATCTCAGTGTTGTTGTTTTCATCTGCATCTCCAGAATGACCAGAGACATTGAGTGAGCATTTCTTTATATACTTTTAAGGTGCTTTTACAATTTCCTCTTAGAAGTATCTGTTCTTTCAGATGCCCATTTTTGAATTGGGTCTTTAAATTTGGGGGGACTGATTTTTTTAAGCTCTTTATATATTCTAGATAGTAGCTCTTTGTCTGAAGAGCAACTGGTAAAGATTTTTTTCCTATATTGTTGCTTGTCTTTTCACTCTGCTAGTGTCTTCTTTTGCTGTGCAGAAGCTTTTAAGTGCGATGAGATTCCATTTGTTGATTCTTTCTGCTAGTTCTTGTGCTATAGAGGTTTTGTTTATAAAGTCTTTCCCTAAGCCATTGTCTCCAAGAGTTTTACCTAACCTGTTTTGCAGAAAGTTTAGAGTTTCTGTTTTAATATTTAGGTCTCTAATCTACTTTGATTTTAATTTAATACACAGTGAAAGAGATAGATCTAGCTTTAGTCTTTGGCAGGTTAAAGCCCAGATTTTCCAGTAGCATTTGTTAAAGATGCTATCATTCCTCCATTGATGATGTTTGGTTCCTTTGTCAACGATGAGGTGGCTTAGTTTATCTGGAATTGTGTCCGAATCTTCTAATCTGTTCCACTGATTCTTAGGTCTGTTTCTTTGCCAGTACCATGCCATTTTTATCACAGTGGCTTTGTAGTATAGTTTCATATTGGGAATAGTGATGCCCCCTGCCATGTCCTTGTTTCCTAGAACTGCTTTTTCTATTCTAGGTCTCAATAGTTTCAAATGAATTTTTGGATTATTTTCTCAAGCTCTGTGAAATATGCTGTAAGGATTTCAATCAGGATTGCATTGAATATATATAGTAGTTGGGGAGTATAGCCATTTTGACAATGCTTGTTCCTCTTACCCAGGAACAAGGGGCATCTTTCCATTTTCTGATATCCTCTTCATTCTCCTTTTTCAGAGTGTTATACTTTTTGGAGTAGAGGTTTTCACCTTCTTTGTTAGACTGATTCATAGATGTTTCATTTTTTTTTGGGTGTTATTGTGAAAAGAGCTGACTCTCCAATTTCTCAATAAGTCTGTTATTTGTATAAAAAGGCTGTTGTCTTTTGAACATTGACTTTGTATCCAGCTATGTTACTAAATTTGGTGATTAAATCTAGCAGGAGTTTTTTGGATCTTCTAAATAGAATATCATGTCATCAGCAAATAATGACAGTTTAACTTCTCCCTTCCCTATCTTTATTCATTTTATTTCTTTCTCTTGTCTAATTGCAATGGCTAATGCTTCCAACACTATATTGAGCAGGAGTGGTGATAGTGAGCATCCTTGTCTTATTCCTGATCTGAGTGTGAAAGGTTTTATTTTCTGACCATTTAGGATAATGCTGGCTGTTGGTTTCTCATAAATAGCTTCTATTAGGTTGTGATAGAGTCCATCTATTCTGATTTTTTGTAGGGTTTTGATCATGAATGGGTGTTGGATTTTGTCAAATGCTTTTTCTACATCTATTGAGATCACCATATGGTTTTTGTCCTTGAGTCTATTAATATAGTGAATTATGTTTATTGATTTACATATGTTGAACCATCCTTGTATCCCTGGGACAAAGCCAACTTGGTCAGAGTGTATGATCTTTTTGGTAATTCTCTGTATTCTGATTGCTAGTATCTTGTTTAGGATTTTTGCACCATTGTTCCTTAGGGAAACTGGCCTGTAGTTTTCTTTTTTGATTGGGTCTTTTTCTCCTTTTGGAATCAATGTAATGGTTGCTTCCATGAATGTATTTGGGAGTACTGCTTCCCTTTTGACTTCATTAAAGAGTTTGAGGAGTAGTGGCATTAACTCTTTTTTTTTTTTTAAGACAGGGTCTTGCTTTGTAGTTCAGGCAGGCCCTGAGCTCACTATGTAGTCCAGGAAAGCCTCAAACTCAGCAATCCTCCTGTCTCTGCCTCCCTAGTGCTGGGATTACAGGCGTGAGCCACCACACCCGGCACTGTTGTATGTGGTATTGATTGCTGGTGGTTGTGAGTCACCACGCCCAGAACTGTATGTGGTTACTGGGGATCAAACTCAGGTCCTTGTGCTTGTGAAGCAGGCACTGGAACCACTGAGCTAAATCTGCAGCCCAGCATTAACTCGTTTTTGAAAGTTTTGTAGACTTCAGTGGTAAAGCCATCAGGACCAGGGCTTTTATTTGTTGGTAGATTTTTTAAAATTACATTTTCAATTTCATAGATTGATATTGAGGTGTTTATCAGTTTTTATAAATTGTTCGTTCAGCTTTGGAAGTTTATATGTGTCTAGGAATCTGTCCATTTCTTTTACGTTTTCCATCTAATTGGAGTACAGATTTTCAATTAAAGTAGGTGTTTATTATCCTCTGGACTTCCATTGGGTCAGTTGTGATTTTCTTCTTTTCATTCCTAATAGCATGGATTTTAGCCTTTTCCTTCCATTGTTAGATAAGGTTGGCTAGAAGTCTGTTAATTTTGTTTATCTTTTCAAAGAACCGACTTTGAGATTCATTGATTTTTTTAAAACTTGTACATTTTTAATTGGTGCATTTTATACACACAGTATGACCACATTTAACATTGAGAACTTGTACCTGTATATGACACATCTTGATTCTCATTTTTCCCCTTTCTCCTGCATTCCCTTCAACTGCCAACCAAGATTCATTAATTTTTTTGCATCATTCTCTTAGTCTCCATTGAATTAATTTCTGCTCTGATCCTTATAATTTCTTCCCTAGTAAGACCTTTGGGTTTGTCTTGCTCCTCTTTTCTAGTAGCTTGAGGTTCAGCATTAGGTCATTTATTTGAGCTTGCTCTGTATTTTTGGTGTAGGCATTCACTGCTATGTCTTTTCCAGAAATGTTTTCATTGCATCCCATAAATTCCTGTAAGTTGTCCTGGGGTTATCATTTAATTGTAAAAACTGTTTAATTTCTTCTGTGACCCACTGGTTGGTCAGCAGAGTATTGTTCCACCATGTGTTTGTGAATGTCTTGGAATTTCATTTGCTATTCAGCTGCAATTTCAGTGCACAATGATCTGACAGTATACAGGGGATAACTTCAATTCCTTTGTATTTATTTAAACATGTTCTGTGAACTAGTATGTGGTCTATTTTGGAGAATGACCAATGGGTCACTGAGAAGAATATATATCCTGTCTTTGTTGGGTGAAATACACTGTAGGCATTTATTAAGTCAATTATTTCAAGGGTTTGGTTCAATTCAAGTATTTCATTATTGATTTTTTTTTTGTCCAATTGATTTGTCCAGGTGTGACAGTAGGGTATTGAAGTACACTATTGTATTAGTGCTTATCAGGGTTTTCATATTTGTTAATGTTTGTTTTATATAGTTGGGTGCATTGGAATTTGGTGTGTAAATATTTATGAATGTTATCTCTTTTTTTTTGGATTGTTCCCTGTAAAAGGATGTAGTGTCCTTCTTTGTCTCTCTTAATCAGTTTGGGTTTGAGATCTATTTTGTCTGCAAATAGGGTAGCCACTCCTGTTTTTGCAATTTCCTATCACATAGGGAATTGTTTTCCATGCTTTAATTTCAGTCTGTGGCTTTCTTTCTGAATTAGGTGTGTTTCTTGTATGCAGCATATTGTAGGATCTTGTTTCTTAATCTTTTCTGCCAGTCTATGTCTTTTAATTGGCATATTAAGGCCTTTGATAGCAATGGTTATGACTGATATTACCTGATTTATACCTGTCATGGCATTTTCCTGTTCTTGGCTCTTTTATTCTTTGATTTTCCCCTTTCCATTCAGTTTCTTGTCCTTCCTAGTGAGTTCACTCTGTTGGGTCTCATGAGTTTGTGACCTTTACTGTTTTTCTCTAAGATATTCTTTAGAATGTTTTGGAGTGGAGGTTCTGTACTGGAGGAGTTCTTTGTCATGAAAGTATCTTATTTCTCCATCAATTTTGAAAGATAGTTTTGCAGGATAACATCTATCTGGGTTGGAGGCTGTTCTCCTGCAATGCTTGAAACACTTTACTCCAGGCTTTCCTTGCATTGAGCGTTTGGGTTGAAAAGTCTGCTGTGATTCTGATGGGTTTCCCTTTGTATGTGCTTTTTTTCTTTTCTGTATCTATTTTCAGTGTTTTGTTCTCATGTTGAATATCTGGAACCTTGATAATTATATGCCTAGGTATAGATTTTTTTCATATCTTGTTGAGTCCTATATGTTGGAATCCTATATGTTGGAGTCCTATATGTCTCATTTATCTGTATTTCCAATTATTTTCCTTTTCCTGTGATGTCTTCTGACATTATATCTGTGAACAGTTTTTTTAATGTCTTTTGCATTCTTTCCTACTTCTTCAGTTACTCCAGTCAGTCTGATGTTAGTCTCCTTTGAGTCATCTAGGAGTTGTTGGACTGATTTCTCATGGTCCCTTGCCCTTTTCCATAAGTTATTCCTTTCTTGTTCATTGGCTTTGATCCCGTTCTGTATGTTTGAAATTCAGTCCTCAGCTTCATTGTACTTTGCCAGCTTTCATTCATGTTTTTGATCACCTGGAACTCTGCATGAAGCTGTTTAAATTGTTGCACTGCTTTTGTTATCTGAGATTCTGTGGTGTTCCTGATCTCTTCTTTAATGACGTTTTTCACTGTGGACTGCATCTCTGTTTTCATCTCAGAGATCAGTTCTGATTTCCATTTTAGTAGATCTGTTTTTGTTACCAGTTCAGAGAGTTGTGATGAATGAGTTTGATTTTGCTCCATTTCCCTTTTCCTTGAATTTCCCTGTAGTGATCATCTGTGTGTTTGGGTTCTTGAATTTTTTTCTCATTTCTGTTGTGCTGGTCAGCGCTATAAATCCCAGTCAGTGCTTACCCAGATTTACCCAAACAGGAATGAAGGTCCTGTGATCTTCTTGTCTGGAACCTATGACAGGCTGGCTGCAAGAATGGAGTGGAAGTCACTGGGCAGTCTCTACCCATTTATCCAGATTTACCAGCAGGAGAAAGGGGGTCCTCCAGGCTTCTGTTCTGGATGCGATGACAGGAAGGCTGTCATGATGGCAGCAGAAGTCACTTTGCAGCCTCTGCAGAACTCACCCAGTCTAGTGCAAACAGGAATGGAGGTCTCATGGGCTTCTGATCTTGATCTCATGGTGGGCAGGCTGCTAGCAGGGGGTAGAAGTCACTGCACGACCTCTGTGGCATTTACCCAAACTTGCCCAGGGTGAATGGAGGTCTCAGGGATTTCTGTTCTGGATGATGGTGAGCAGCTCTCTAGCAGGTGGCAAGAGTCACTGTGTGACCTCAGCTGTGCTTACCCAAATTCATCCACAGGGAATGGAACTCCCATGGGGCATCTGGTCTAGATCTGATAGTGGACAGGCTGCTACCATGTGGCAGCAGTCACTGCACTACCCATAGCATTTACCCAGAATCTCCCAGGGAGAATGGAGGTCCCAGGGGCTTCTAGTCTGGATCCAATGGCCTCCAATCCTTTTCAACAGTTTTTATTTGGGGAGAGGATTTAATCAAGTCACTGTATTTTCCCAGGATAGTTTGAACTTGTGCTTCTCCTGCCTTCACTTCCCAGAATGCTGGGATTACAGGCATGCACCTCTGCAACAGGCTTCATTTCTTTGTAGCACTAAATAATGTTCCTTTGTCTAGATATGTAGTAATTTATTCATTCATTCTATACTGAAGAATATCTTGCTTGGTTCCAGGTTTTGCAATTATAAATAAAGACTCCCTATAAACATCAGTGTACAGCAGGTCCATATTCTCAGTTGATTTCAGTAAATACCAAGGAGTATGATTATTGTATTGTGAAGGAAGAATATATTAGTTTCACAAGAAACTGTTCAACTATATTCCAAAATGGGTATATCATTTTCCTATCTCTCTCTCTCTCTCTCATTTTCAAGGTACCACTTGAGCTAAATCCCTGGCCTCCATTTTCATTTCTGTCAGCAGTAAATGAGTTTCTCTTGTCTGTCTCCTCTTTATCATTTATTGTTAATGTATCTTATTATTAATAACATTTATATATAGATTGTGTCTTTGTTGATCTCACTATTAGGCTTAGGGTCATCTCATCCTCCCTGCTATCTTCTAGGAGTTTTAGTAAAAAACACTAAATTGAAATGAAATAAAATAAATACTAAAATTGAATTGTATTTAGGTCTGTGATATATTTTGCATTAATTTTTGTGCTAAGTGTAAGGTTTGCATATAGATGTGTTTTTTCTATATGGCTGTGCAGTTGGTCCAGACCATTTGTTGAAAAGATTATCTTTTATCTTTGGTCCTTTGGAAATCAATTGATTATACTTATGTGAGAGTATTTCTGAGCTATATGTTCTGTTCCTTGTACTTCTCCTTTTCTTTCTTTTTTTTTTTTTTTTTTTTTGAGACAGGCTCTCACTTTGTAGTTCATGCTGGCCCTGAGCTCACTATATAGCCCAGGCAAGCTTTGTACTTAGCAATCCTTCTGCCTCTGCCTCCCTGAGTGGTGAGATTACAGCCGTCAGCCAGCATTCCTGGCACTGTGGTGTGTAGTACTGATTGTTGGTGGGTGTGAGTCACCAAGCCTGGTATTGTTGTATGTGGATACTGGAACCAAATTCAGGACCTTGTGCTTGCTAGGCCAGCGCCAGAACCACTGAGGTGAATCTCCAGCCTGAACTTGTCTATTCTTTTACCAGTGGTACCCAGCCTTGATTATTGTAATTTTATAAGTTTTGAATTTGGGAGTATATTCATGTAGTTCTTTTTTGTCTTCTTAGACCTAAGGCCAGAAGCAGGAAGTCATTGAGGATGCACATGCCCACTTCTTGCCCATTGTCTAGACATGACTTGGTTACTTGGTGCAGCACCACTGGATGGCAGGCTCCCCTCAAGGCCTACCAGAAAGGCCCCTCTGCAGTACTGCACCACACACACACACACACACACACACACACACACACACACACACACACACACCACCTACCTACCTACCTACCCCTGCCAGATGTAGTTCCTTTTGATATGTGTGTGTGTGTATATTTATTTATTTTATTTTATTTTTTACCTTTTTATGGTGTTGGGGATTGAACCCTGGGCCTGTGATTGCTAGATGAGTTCTCTACTGGTAAGCTATACCCCAGGCCCCCTTTTAAAAATGTCTTTGTTTCATTGAATTCTTTATTGGTATATTTTATTAAAAATATTTTTTATTTGGCCAGGGATTTAGCTCAGTGGTTCCAGTGCCTGCCTAGTGAGCACAAGGTCCCTGGTTCAATCCTCAGTAACCACATACAACAGTACCCAGCATGGTGACTCATGTCCACAAGCAATCAGTACCATATACCACAGTGCCGGATGTGGTGGCTAACGCCTGTAATCTCAGCACTTGGGAGGCAGGTACAGGAGGATTGCTGAGTTCAAGGCTTTCATGGGCTACATAGTGAGCACAGGCCCAATCTAAACTACAAAGCGAGACCCTGTCTCAAAAAAAACCTTTTATGAAAATTTTTAGTCTTATAGTCTTCACCATATATATTTTGTATACATTTGTTTGATGTATCTATTTCATCTTATGATGTTAACATAAATGTGTTTTAAAATTCAAATTTCAGGGCTGGAGATTTAGCTCAGTGGTTCCGGTGCCTGCCTCCCAAGTGCAAGGCCCTGAGTTCGATCCCCATAACCACATACAGTGCTGGGCATGGTGGCTCACACCTGTAATCCCAGCACTTGGGAGGCAGAAGCAGGAGGATTGCTGAGTTTGAGGCTTGTCTAGGCTACATAGTGAGCTCAGGCCCAGCCTGAACTACAAAGCAAGACCTGTCTCAAAAAAAAAAAAATTCAAATTCCATTTTCTCATTGCTAATATATAATAGTTATTAACTTTTGTAAATTAGCCTTGTATTCTGTAATCTTGTAATTGTTTGTTAACTCTAGAATTCTTTTTCTTTCTTTGTTGGTTCTTTTGGAGTTGCTCCATCAGTGATCATATCATCATAATGAAAGATGGTTTTATTTCTTCCTGTTCAATCTTGAACTTTCTTTTCCTATTTGTTGCATTCTCAAGAATTTTCAGAATGATGTTCAAAAGGAGTGATGAGATAGTTTTGCTTTGTTCCTAAGAAAGTGTTTAATTTCTCACTATTAAATGTAATACTAACCACAGAGTTTTAAAAATATTCTTTATTGGGTCAGAGATTTAGCTCATTGGTTCCGGCGCCTGCCTCACAAGCACAGAGTCCTGAGTTTGATCACAGTAACCACATACAATGTTGGGCGTGGTGACTCATGCCCACCAGCAATCAATACCACATACCACAGTGCTGGGCATAGTGGCTCACGTCTGTAATCCCAGCACTGAGAGGCAGAGACAGGAGGATTGCTGAGTTAGAGGCTTGCCTGGGCTATATAGTGAACTCAGGGCCAGCCTGAACCACAAAGTGAGACCATGTCTCAAAAAAAAGTATCTTTATTAAGTTCTCTTCTGTTCCTAGTTTACTGAGATTGAGTTAGATTTTGTCAGATGTTTATTTTGTCCCTATTGATAAGTTCATATATCATAGTCACTTTGTTAAACACTGGGACAAAATATGTATCTTACACATCTAAAAGAATAAGTGTTTTATTTGGGTTCACATTTTAGTCAACTAGCTCCAAAGCAGGATGGCATAGTATCACTTCTTTTGTTTGCCTCATTAAAGAGCACAGCTCTGCAGAATTCATGCTATTTGTTTTATTTGTGGGATGTTTCAGAAATTGATCCTATATACTTCATATTACATCATATTATATCATAAATACATACTGTTTGGTGATCTCTTTTTGTAATATTTAGTTGGATCAGTATGATTCAGGTATTATCCCTGAGGTTTTTTTTTCCTTGCTGTGGAACAAATGTAGGGTCTTGGATGTATTAGGCAAGTGCTGTACCTTTGGGCTATACTGCGTTCCCCCATGAATCTTCCAATGAATTATTTCTTACCAATCTCATTCTTTTACATTGTCTTAATAGCTGTTCCATTGTTAATTTAGCAATATACCTTCAAAAATCTTTGAAGTCCATGCTCTGGAAGTAGACCTCCTGCTATTTATTGCATTTGGCAAGTGAGTGTGCAGCATTGTACCTCAATTTCGACCATTGAGAGGGTCTGATAAGATTAAGAAATACAAGGGCCAAAGATTTAGCTCAGTGGTTCTGGCACCTGCCTCGCAAGGTCCCGAGTTTGATTCCCGGTAACCACATACAATGCTGGGCATGGTGACTCACGCCCACCAGCAATCTATACCACATACCACAGTGCTGGGTGTGAGGGCTCAAGCCTGTAATCCCAGCACTCGGGAGGCAGAGGCAGGAGGATTGCTGAGTTCAAAGTTTGCCTGGGCTACATCGTGAGCTCAGGGCCAGCCTAAACTACAAAGCGAGACCCTGTCTCCAAAAAATAAAAAAGATTAAGAAATACATGTGTTAAGTGTTACCTGGGTATGGAGGTGCATACCTGTAATTTCAGTGGTCTTTGAGGCTCAGGGAGGAGGCTTACAAGTTTAAGCATCACCTAAACAATTTCCTGAGACCTTGTTAAAAAAAAAAAGTAAAAAGGGCTCAGGATGTTACAGTGTGAAGGCTCTGAGTTTGATCCCTAGTACCACAAAAAAGTATTATATTTAGTACAGTGCATGAGACATATTAAATCCCAGTGTTATTATTGATATGCCAATATTATTAATATGTTAGAAATTTGGTTTTGCTCTCCATATATGTCTCATTTATTTGCAGGAAAATGCTTTATTGGATAGTATATACCGAATTGTGTCTGTCAATGAAAGCAAGTCACATTGTAGGAAAATAAAGTACCATTTAAATTATAACCAACATCTTATATGTTTAGTATGTATTTTTTAATATGAAAAACTTTACCAGAAAAGGAATTTGTTACATTGGAACTTATAATGAAGGAGAAAATATACATATATATTTACATATATCCTAAGTGTTAGGAAAGAAATCTATAAAGACAAAAGGAAATGAATTACCCTATGGCTTTAGACTCTGAAAGGCTATTAGTTCTTTGGAACGGGAATTCATAAGTACAAGCATATACCAATTTCAAATAAATTGAGAAAGAAGTCTCACTGCCTATGGTGTCCCATGGCTATAATCCCAGCTACTTATGAGGCTGAGGCAGGAAGGAAAATTGCAGGGTTAGCTAATTTACTGAGACCTGCCTCAAAATAAAATAATAAAAAGGGTTGAGACTATGCCCCCTGGGTTCAATACCTAGGAAGGGAAAAAGGAAGCAAGTTAGTAAAACTCTAATACAATTATGCAAGGGAACTCTCAGATTAACAGTGTAAATTTAGTAAATGGAAAGGGAAATATAGAATTAAAGATAATTATAAAACAGTAATACAAACTTTTATAAATAGTGGCAGGAAACACAAAGTAAGCTGATATTTATAGAGAGAAATCATTTAGGAAAATACTGTCTCAGATTAAGTTTCTGTATCACCGAAGTGGGAAATTTTTAATTTTTATCATCAAATTTTTAATTTTTATCAGTTCACATTTTGCAATTGAGTTGGAAAAGGTATAATATTAGTATAAAAATTATACGCAAATGCTAGTTAAGCAACTAGTAAGTGAAACATCTAACCACTTTAAATGCATTAATTTTGAGTTGAGCAGTATGCACTCTGCCAGTGGACTTCCATGACCAATGAAACTGTTGAGTAATTCTTGAGAATTTCATGAAAATTTAATGGTGTTTGAAGATGATCAAATACTAGCTTAGTTTTCTAGAAAGGGGAGAATGTGAGTTTTAGAAATTGCAACACAGGGCCGGAGGGTTAGCTCAGTGGTTCCGGCGCCTGCCTTGCAAGCGCAAGGACCTGAGTTCAATCCCCGGTTACCACATATAATGCTGGGCATGGTGGCTCATGCCTGTAATCCCAGCACTTGGGAGGCAGAGACAGGAGGATTGCTGAGTTCGCGGCGGCTTGCCTGGGCACCATAGTGAGCTCAGGGCCAGCCTGAACTACAAAGCGAGACCCTGTCTCCAAAAAGCAAAAAAAAAAAAAAAAAAAAATTGCAACACAGTAAACTTGTTACTAATCTTTGGAAAATTTCTAGAAAAGAAGTTATGAACATTTATGAAAATGCTGAAATGGAGCATTTAGATATGTCTACAAAGAATATTATGTTAGATGAACTTCATTTCTGCTAATAGGATTATTGAGTTTGATGAATTAAAGAAGTATTAACATTTCTTGGTTTGAAGAAATTTTTGGCCATATTTTGACAATATATATTAATAAAGTATTTATACTTAGACTAAGCATATTTGTAGTTAGTTTCATAGTACATTAAAATCCAGAACTACTATTTGATTAGTGTCACCCTTGAGAAAGAGCTTCAAAACATTGCAAGGGATTATCTCTGTCCTGTCTCAATATTTCCATCAGTAATCTGGCTAAAAACTCAGAAAGTAGTTTTTTCTGGGCTGGGGATTTAGCTCAGTGGTTTCAGTGCCTGCCTGGCAAGTACAAGGTCCCTGGTTCGATCCCTGGTAACCACATACAACAATACCGGGCATAGTGACTCATGCCCACCAGCTGTCAATATCACATATCACAAATGCTGGGCTTGGTGGCTCAAGCCTATAATCTGAGCACTTGGGAGGCAGAGGCAGGAGGAATGCTGAGTTCGAGGCTTGCCTGAGCTACATAGTAGTAAGCTCAGGGCCAGCCTGAACTACAAAGCGAGACCCTGTCTCAAAAAAAAAAAAAAAAAAAAAAAAAGATTTTCTGCTTTTAGCTTGTTAAAGCTGAGCTTGGATAACTAATACCAGAGATGGATAATTAATACCAGAGATGTCCTTAAAATCTTTTAGAATAGGGCCGGAGGGTTAGCTCAGTGGTTCCGGCACCTGCCTCGCAAGCGCAGGGTCCTGAGTTCAATCCCCAGTAACCACATACAATACTGGGCATGGTGACTCATGCTTACCAACAATCAATACCCCATACCACAGTGCTGGGCGTGGTGGCTCATGCCTGTAATCCCAGCACTCGGGAGGCAAAGGCAGGAGGACTGCTGAGTTCAAGGCTTGCCTGGGCTACATAGTGAGCTCAGAGCCAGCCTGAACTACAAAGCGAGACCCTGTCTCAAAAAAAAAAAACAAAAATCTTTCAGAATAAATCTACTGCATTTTTGTATTTCCTTTTCCTAACATACTTAGTACGTAATATAAATTCATAATTTAAGTACTCCAGGAAAATGATTTATTTTTTTATCTTCCTAAAATATTTACCAAATTACTGTGTGACTTTTTTTTATATATTCCTTATTATACGATAATATCATTACAGGTTTAATAATATGAACTTAAAATTGAAAAAGTCTATATATAAACTATATATTCTTCTGTACTCTAGGAATATGAAGCACGAACAGGAAGGACTTGTAAACAGTCAAATCAGTCTTCAAGACGTAAAAATTTTGAATTTGAGCCACTTTCTACGACTGCCCTGATTCTGGAGGATCGACCATCGTAAGTACAGGTTTTAGTCATCATCAGGAAAACTACCTATATTTTAAACTTAGATTTAATTATTTTTCACTGTTTCACTTAAAAGATACCAAGAAATCATTATTTAGTTATTCATTCATTCATTCATTCATTTATTTTTCTGGCCCTGAGCTCACTACATAGCCCAGGGAAGACTAAAACTCACAGCAATCCTCCTGCCTCTGCCTCCCGAGTACTGGGATTATAGGCATGAGGCACCACGCCTGGCATTATGGTATATGGTATTGATTGTCATGCCTGGCATTGTGGTACATGGTTACCAGGGACTTTGTGCTTGCAAGGCAGACATCAGAACCACTGAGCTAATCCCTGGCCTGAAAAGGATGGATGGATGGATTGATTGATTGATTTTTAGACAGAGTCTTTCTTTGTAGTTTAGGCTGGCCCTAAACTCACTGTGTAGCTCAGGCCAACCTTGATCTCAGCAATCCTCCTGCCTCTGCCTCCGGAGTGCTGGGATTACAGGCTTGAGCCACCAAGCCTGGCATTTGTGGTATGTGGTACTGATTGCTGATGGGTGTGAGCCACCATGCCCGGTATTGTTGTATGTGGTTGTTGGGGATTGGACCATGGACCTTGTGCTTGCTGGGCAGGCACTGGAACCACTGAGCTAAATCTCTGGCCCGAAAAGAATTTATTTTTAAAAAAACTTAAAATCCTAGTTATATATCTAAAATAGAGGAAAACATCATTGATGTCAAAGTTTTATACATATTTTCTAGAAGTCTCTGTGAGCCAAAATATGACACTTTTGCCAGGTTTGGCCTTTGTCCGGAATGGTGGTACATTCCTGTTTCCCTAACTACACTGGAAGATAAGGCAAGATCACTTGAACCCACAAGTTTTAGATTACCCTAGCTAACATAGTGAAACCCCATCTCAGAAAAACAGTATGGCTGTATATATCTGCTTTAACATTCTGCTCTTTGTCTTATATAAGACCATTATTTTTCTTTCTTGACATTTACTATGTACAGTATTTAAGATATATTTGTCCTTGCCTTTTATATTATGTAACTACTGAATGTCAACCAGTTGATTGACTATTATTGTTAGAGGGCTGGGGATTTAGCTCAGTGGTTCTGGAGTCTGCCTGGCAAGTGCAAGGTACCAAGTTCGATCCCCAGTATCTCCCCCCAAAGAGTCTATTCTTAGAGGCTGGAGATACAGCTTTGAGGGAAAGAATATGCTTAGCTTACACAAGACAATGCTCAGCAAGCACCTTTTTTTTTGTTTTTTTTGAGACAAGGTTTCGCTTTGTAGTTCAGGCTGACCCTGAGCTCACTATGTTGCCCTGGCAAGCCTCAAACTCAGCAATCCTCCTGCCTCTGCCTTCTTAGTGCTGGGATTACAGGTGTGAACCACCATGCCCAGTTGGCATTTGTGGTATGTGGTACTGATTGCTGGCAGGCGTGAGTCACCATGCCCAGTATTGTTGTATGTGGTTACCAGGGATTGAACTCAGGCCCTTGCACTTGCTAGGCAGGCACCGGAACCATTGAGTTAAACCCCTGGCATAGGGTCTTGCTTTTGTAGTTTAGGCTGGCTCTGAGCTCACTATGTAACTCAGGCAACGTTTGAACTCCCAGCAATCTTCCTGCCTCTGCCTTCCAAGTGCTGGGATTATAGGCCTGAGACACCACACCTGGCAATAGCATCTATTTTTAATACTTAGCAGAACATGTTAAATTCTTTTTCTTCACAATGGCTGTTCTACAAAATACTGTCTGATTTATTATCAGACAAAATGCACATTCTCTAAAATTCTGAACTCCTTTTTCCCTCCTTGGGCCTTTGGGATCTATTCTTTTTCTTTTGTTAGAATTCTTTTTTCCTTCCAATGTAAAAATTTATAGACTTGTCATTTTCCTGGTTTGTACCTATTATCCTGATGAAGAGAAATAAAGAATCTTGAGCCAGGGCCGGAGGGTTAGCTCAGTGGTTCTGGTGCCTGCCTCGCAAGCGCAAGGTCCTGAGTTTGATACCCGTAACCACATATAATGCTGGGTATGGAGACACGCCCACCAACAATCAACACCGCATACCACAATGCTGGATGTGGTGGCTCACGCCTGTAA
>PVIC010039477.1:5369-17163 GCA_004025085.1 Thryonomys swinderianus
CTCTCTCTCTCTCTCTGACAGCCTGTGGGCTTAACAGAGTCTGCAGTGGCCTAGCTGAGCACACAGCCTCTATTACAAGACATCCTCCACAGGAGGGAGCAGGCTAGATTCTTCTGATGTTATGAAACCTAAGGTCCAGCAGGAATTCTTTTTTTTGGCATTGTTTTTAAAGCAATGTTCTCCAGCTCAGCCTTCAGATGCTCAAAGGTAATCATTGTAGAAAAGATAAACTGATCAACCAAGCTGTGCTCCATGTCTCCCTACCAAGCAGGTGCATGGCAATGAGTCTATGGCCATTAAAACTTAATACCTTCAAGAATGGTACTAACCTGGTAACTTGAGAGTGGTATTAGTAGGAAGATACAAAAATGCTCTCAAAACTGTTTACATTCATGTGTTCCAGGATTTCAGAGCCACTCAGGTAGAGGCCTCGTCTGCACTATGACAGATACACCAGGAAAGCCAGGCTGTGGGCCTGGCCGGCTTGTGCTGACAGAGAGCCTTCTGTCTTTGGCCTCTCAGATTGTGATGGTCCAAAACTTCAAAAGAGATGCAGTCAAATAGAACAGGCACCCCATTCAACCAAGCAGACAGCATGGGGAGCAAGCCTTCTGTCAGGAGAAAAACGTTCTGCCCATAACAATCTGTCAGGTTCTCACAGCTTCTGACACCTTCCATCTCCAGTGCATTTGAAAATGCCCAAGATGAATGCAGACCAAAGAAGGGCAGACCTCTGGCATCAACAAACAGGGCTTAAGGGGTCACGCTGCTCTCAATCTTCAACCCACAAGCCACACATCTAAAGAATGACAATCCTAGGAATGCATCACATGTACAATTCTATTCTAAAATTAAGGGGCTTGGTAGAGTACTTCTTACAAATTTCATAAAACAGATAATTGGTTGACAAATTATGACTAAAGCAATGGAAACATTTTTGTTTTGTTTTTCAAGGCAAGGTCTCACTATGTAGTTCAGGCTGGCAATGAACTCACTATGTAGCCCAGGCTGGCCTCAAACTCAAGATGACACTCCTGTCTCAGCTTCCTAGGATTACAAACATGTGCCACTGTACCCAGCTACAAAGAAAATTTTTGAAAAACTGAATAATCCTTATAACATTTTTAGCTCATCAATTATATTTCCCTAAATTTATCCTAGAGATATAGGTAACTAATGGGCTTGTTAAAGTGCTGTTTATAATTTTTAACTACAGAATTGCCTAATAGATTATAACTAAAATAATGCAACAAATAAAATCATTAAAAATTCACACTTTAGAAAATTATTTAAATTTGGCAGCCCTGGGGATGTAGCACAGGGATGGACAGTTTGTCTAGTACCTACAAGCCCAGGGTTTGATCCAAGATACCAAGCATTTTATTTCAAATTAGGTATCTAGGGAAAATTTAGAAATCTAGAAAGTAGAGAAATTTAGAAGTCATCCGTAATTCCACTGTGGGGCTAGTATTTCTGTGTATAGTGTTCTGTGGCTAGTATTTCTTCTAGTGTGCTCATATATACATTTCTATCAGTAGGTTATTGAATCTATAAATCTTGTCTACATTGATATACATATATATTTGATATAAAATTGATAGCAACCATTTGGAATTTTTTCATTTAACATCTTAGCTATATATTTTAGAGTTTTGTTTTTGTTTTTCTGGTGCTGGAAAATAACCCATTCTCACCACCCATGATCAATATAGTGCCTGAAACTTAGAGCAATCTGACAAGAGAGAGAAGGAAAAGAGATATGAATACCACAGGAAGAAGTCAATTATCTGGGTCCGGTCCATCCGCCGCAAGTTCCCCAGTCCACTGGGCTCACGGCACGGCGGGCCCGGGGCTGCTGGGCAATTATCTGGATCTACAAATGAAATAGTCCTTTACATAGAAGACCCAAAAATGCCACCATGAATTCAGCAGTAGGATAGGATGCAAAAGTACCAAGCAAAAATCAGTAGCTTACCTGTGCAACAACGACAAACTCATAAGAGAGAAATCAGAAAAACAAACCCATTCATAATACCTTCAAAAATCAAACCAGTAGGAAGTGGAAGACTCCTGCAACAAAGACTGTAGCACTATGAAGAAAGATTGAGGAGGAGGTTAAAAAATGAAACATATCCCTGGTCCTGGTGAGGCAAAATCAATGTCTTTTAAAAAATGGTCAAATTGCCAAAAAGTGTTAAAATACCAACAACATTCTTCCCAGACAGAAAAAGAAATCCTAAAATTTATGTGGAACCAGAAAAGACCAAGAATAGCAAAACAGTACTGACCAAAAACAGTCCCAATCACAGACTTTAGGGTATACTACAAAGCTCAAAGCAACCATGCGTGAAACACCATGGCACTGGCACAAAGACAGATGTGTGAACCAACAGAGTAGAGCAGGAAGCACAGAAATGACTTGTCTTCCTTTCAGCAATTTGGTCTTTGGCAGACAAATATATGCTGGAAAAAAAATTGCCTCTTTACCAAATGGTGCTGGGCAAACTGGTCATCTGTGTGTGCAAAACAATGAAACTGGGCCCAGGATTTCTCAAACAGAATTCCTCAGCACCAAGAATTAACAAATGGGGAATGGGAAAAATAAGAATCATGTCATATACTGGTACAAATTCTCAATGTTGAATATGATCATGTTGTATATATAAAATGTACCAATAAAATCATTTTAAAAAGAATTAACAAGTGGTATTGTACCAAATTTAAAAACTTCTGTGCATGGGCAGGAGATTTAGCTCAGTGGTTCCGGTGCCTGCCTAGCAAGCCGCAAGGTCCCTGGTTCAATCATGGTAACCATATACAACAATACTGGGCGTGGTGATACATGCCCACCAGCAATCAGTACCACATATCACAAATGCTGTGTTTGGTGGCTCAAACCTGTAATACAGGAGACAGAGACAGGAGGATGGCTGAATTTGAGACTTGCCTGGGCTACATAGTGAGCTCAGGGCCAGCCTGAACTACAAAGTGAGACCCTGTCTCAAAAAAAAAAAAAAAACTTCTGTGCAGCAAAGGAAACAGAACAAAGAGACAACCCGCAGAATAAGGAAAAAAAAAATTGCAGCTACCTTTCTGATAGATGACTAATACCTATAATTACGTAAAGAACCTCTAAAAATTAAACCACAAAAAAAATTGACCCAGTCAAAATAACTGGCAATGGAAATGAATTGACACTTCACCAAAGAAGTGCTAATGGCCAAAACAGACATGAAAAATGTTCAGTGTCTTTGCCCATTAGGGAAATGTAACCAAAACGACTCAGAGGTTCCCTAACTCAGGGCAGAATAGCAGTCATCAAGGGCTCCAAAAAACAACAAACTCTTGGGCCAGAGATTTAGCTCAGTGGTTCCGGCACCTGCCTCGCAAGCACAAGGTCCTGAGTTCAATCCCCAGTAACTACATACAATATTGGGCGTGGTGACTCATGCCCACCAACAATCAATACCACATACCACAGTGCCAAGTGTGGTGGCTCACACCTGTAATCCCAGCACTCGGAAGGCAGAGACAGGAAGCTTGCTGAGTTCCAGGCTTGCCTGAGCTACACAGTGAGCTCAGGGCCAGCCTAAACTACAAAGCGAGACCCTTTCTCAAAAAAAAAAAAAAAAAAAAAAAAAAAAAAAAAAAAAACTCTGTCTAGGTGATTTGGGGAAAAGAACCCTTGTACACTGTGGGTGGGAATGTAAACCAGTACAACCACTGTGGACATTATATGAAGATTCCTCAAAAACTAGAAAAGATTCCATCTGACCCAGCTGTGTGACTCCCAACTATATCCCCAAAAGTCTAAGTCATCATATTGTACTGATGTACACACATTTATAACACTACTCACAAGAGGTGAATAATGGAAAATACCCTGGAAATCCAACAACAGGTGAATGAATAATGAAAATGTGGTTTTTCTACACAATAGTGTGCTATCCAGACATTAAAAAGGATGGATTCATGTGATTTTCATGGAAATGGATGAATCTTGAGCCAATAATGTTCAGTGAAATGAATCAGACACAGAAATTTAACTATCATAAGATTTCTCTTATATTAGAAGTCAAAGAGTATTTGAGTAAAAAGGGGAGTGATATTAAGAAACAAAGAGATAGTTTTCTTTTTGGAAATGAGGAAGAAATTGGGGGGACCAGGAGAAAAATACAGAAAGTTATCATGGTTTTACTTATAGCAACTCTTCAAAGCAAATGTTATGTATATGTAAAATTATGTATTGAAGATATATACCAACAAAAAGAAATGCAGAAATTATAAGAAATCTAGGCAAAATTCTGCAAGGATGGTTTTTCTCAATAAATTTCCAGTGTGATCTGATTGCTAATTAAACACTGGCCTGTATGCTATATATTGAAACATATTCTCTGGGTTACTGACTTGCTATTTTGTCTAAAATAAAATTTTTTTTAAAAGAGTAACAGCTATTTCCCAGCAGTAAGAAGCACATAAAGCAAGTTTTCTAAGACAGTGCTTAGATGCTGATCAGCATGTAAGGGGAAGTCTTATTTTAAGTCATAGTTTCAGAGTTCCATCCATGGCTGTGGGACCTGTGAGGAGCACAGTGAGGATCAACAGAAAGAGGAAGAGGTCAGATGGATCCCACCCCCTATCTAGCTCCTATCAAGCACCCTGTGTCCTTCCCTCCCCTTCTTCCCCTGGGGCTCCCTTCCAAAAGATCCTACCCACATAGCACCTAGGCTGGGACCAACCCCTCCATAGTGGGATTGGGGGACACTGTCAAAACCACAGCAATGATGAGAAGATTCTGAAGAATGTGAGCATCCAGAGCTTCTAGCGCCAGTGGTCAGAGAGCTCTGGGTTTTCTCCAAAGCTTGTGTCCCAGGAGAGAATCCAGACAACTGGTGCTGCTCCACCACACACAGGGATCTGCCTGGATGGCCAGAATTGTCAGACATGGCCAGTGTGAGTGAACAGGAGGCAGCTACTCCTAAAGGAGGCTTTGCAACTCATCAGCTTCTTTGCCCAGGCTGAGCAGGAGGGGAAGACACACTGCAGGCGTTGGCTTCACTGGAAGCAGCTTCTTGTGTCTGGCTTAGAAAAGGGGACATAGTTATCAAAATAACAAATGACAATTATGGAATGTTTCTTCGATGCCTGACACTCTGATAAGTCTCCTGTATTTGTCATCATTTAATCCACACTGTAACCCCATAAGGCCTTCATTACTACCAGGCTCATGTAGGCAACAAAAGATACACAAGAACGGCCTTTTCTGGGGAGAAAGGAACCCTTCTCCACTGTTGGTGGGATTGCAGACTTGTGCAACCATTGTGGAGATATGTGTGGAGATTTCTCAGAAAACTAGGACTAGGGGTCCCATTTGACCCTGCTATCCCCCTGCTAGGAGTATACCCAAAAGAATTTTAAAAATCACATTGGAAAGACAGATGTACACCCTTGTTCATAGCAGCTCAGTTTGTGATAGCTCAATCTTGGAAACAACCCAAATGCCCATCAACTGGAGAGTGGATAAAGAAGATGTGGGTTTTTAATAAAATGGAGTATTACTCTGCCATAAAGAATGACAAGATCAATCCATTTAGGTGCAAATGGAGACACCTGGAGGATATACTAATAAGTGAAATCAATAGATCACAGATAGGCAAATTCCAGATCTTCTCTTTGACATGAACACCTGTAGATGCAAATGAGCTCTAGAAAGTAGGACAGCTTTTATAGAGTGGGAAATTTCCATAGGAAATTTGGTGTGGGAATGTAATGAGGGGAAGGAACAAATATGATACAGAAAGAAAATAAAAGAGTATGTATAAAGGGGGTGGGGAGGTGTGGGTGGGTAGGGATATGGGTAAAAATGAAAATTAACTTGTGTCATATACTGGTACAAATTCCCCAATGTTATACGTGATTGTGAGATGTATATAAATTGTACCAATAAAGAATTCAATTTAAGAAAAAAAGAACAGCCTTTCCACACCAAGGTCACACGTGGGACAAGCCACAGAACTAAGATGCAGAATCCAATTAGTTTGATCCCAAACCTCAGACACTTGATCATGATGGGTATCAAATCAAGCAGTATGATTCTATAACTTATAGTACAGAATTGTTGTTTCATCCCAAAATGAAGTCCTAACAAAGGACCAGATAAAGAGACCTGACAAGGTGGGAAGGGACAAAGGCCTCTTCCCTCCTTGCTGGGCCCTAAGATGGGGTTGTCACAGACAGAGGCCTGAACTCTCAGAAAGATCACAGAAACAAAGACTTTCCAGCTTTATTCACACTGTTAAAGGGCAGAACACAGAAACAGTGGCTTGCATCTATTTGTTTGTTTCTGCATTCATGCTGAAGATCAAACTCAGGAACTCATTCATACAGAGCATATCTCTAGGACTATGAAACACCTTCACCACCCACCAGAATGATCAGAACGAAAAGTGGGGGATGGGGAGTGTGATCAACCATCACGGGAAATGGGCCAGACCCCTAGGGAAGAAATGCACCTGCTCTGCAACAAGCACTTCCACACCTACCTGGACCCCAACTGGAGCTTGAGTAGCCCCCAAGTTCATCCACTGGAAACCTCAGCCCAATGCAGCAATGTTGGAAAGAGTGGCTCAGTGCAGACCATGAGGGACCCCATGTACAGCTGGAGATGTGGAGATTTCCACCAGGTGCAGCTCTGCAATTTTGGACTTCCTGGCCAAGTACACTCCTAGTGTCTAAACAGCCCAGTCTATGCTATTCTGTGCCCCAAGTAGTGGAAGAGCCAAGATTATCCCTACCATGAATGCTGTGGACCCGCAAATATAGGGCCATGTTTATGAGCAACCTGGAGCACTCCTGTAGGAGTCAGTAACTAAAAATGAATAAAAAGCTCACACCTGTAATCCCAGCACTCGGGAGGCAGAGACAGGAGGATTTCTGAGTTTGAGGCTTGTCTGGACTACATAGTGAGCTCAGGGCCAGCCTGAACTACAAAGCGGGACCCTGTCTCAAAAAAAAAAAAAAACAGTTTTCACAGACAGAACGAACACACCACGGCAAAGCCACACCATAGGGTATCGCACAGCAATAAGAATCAGCTTCCATAAGCAAACACACCATGCTGAACCGCCCATGTATGAACTGAGTGAAAGACAAACATGAATCTTAACATTGCTCTATCCATTTGTCTCTAGCTAAGAACTAGATGAATCCCATCTACAGTGTGAAAATCTAGAACACCAACTTCACTGTGAGGCTGGGGGCTGCTGGACACTGATGAGCTGTGTGTGTCCCCACAGATCTCCCAGCTCTACAAACATCTGCACACCATAGGCTGTGTGCTCTTGTCGGTGTGCTGTGCCTCTGTGAGTGTTTATCGTAGACTGCAAGGCTGAACTGAGATGTGCTCAGAAGAGGACGTGTCCCCCAGATGGTGATGACTCTCATCACTGTCTTTCATGCCACACAGCACAACCAGTGTCAATACACAAAAGTCCCTGTGAGCTCTTCCTGCTCCTCCTCCTCCTGGTGCCCTGCTGTTCTTCTCATCCCTGATGTCTCACCCTCTTGGAACTGCCCCACCCCCACCAAAACCACGCACATCACTCTTACTTCACACTGTCACCCAGCAAAATCCAAGCTCAAGCGCCTGCAGCTGCAAACCTCAATTATTCTTAGCTATGTGATTGATCCACCCATTTTGGGAATAACTGATTTGATGGAGGAGTTCCTAATTTGGTCTCTTCTGCCAGAAAATAAGAATTGTTTAATCATACACAAACTACTCCATCTCTTGTAAACTGGGTAATAAGATAAATAATAAGCATTCCTGTGCTCATTTTGCGGGCAAAAGACAGAAAGATTGTACATCTTGGAACAGTCCAGAAATAAATTCCTATGTGAACTACAATGAAAATACCAATAGAATACTACACTTTTCTCTGGTATGAGAACCTGTAGATGTAAATGAGTTCTAGAATGTATGCTAGATTTTGTGAAATAGGAAATTTTCAAAGGGAATGTGGTAGGGGAATGTAATCAGGGAAAAGAATAAATATTTGAAAAGAAAAAGAAAGGACATGTATATAGGGGGTGGGGGTTGTGGGGTGGGTAGGGATATGGGTAAAAATGAGAATTAAATCATGTCATACACTGGTACAAATTCCCCAATGTTGTGTATGATTGTGAGCTATATATAAAATGTACCAGTAAAGAATTCAATAAAAAAGAATACTACAAAAACAGAAATTCCAAATGAAATGCTGCAATTTCAAAACAGAGAATTATATAGTGTAATCTGTAAATTTCAGAAAGATATGACCAAGAATATGGCCAAGAAAAACAAAGTGGTACTGCTTGTATCAACATTGCACCATAATGGAAATATTGATGGTGCAACTTCAGCAAACAGAAGCCTGAGATGGTAACTTTCTACAACCAAACCAATGGCGGGGTAGATGTTGATGAGTTATGTAGGAACTATGATGTCCATTGAAACACAAAACTTTGCCCAACAGTTGTGTTTTTTTTTATCTTAAATATGTGTGGCATAAATAGTTTGATAGTTTATTTTTTAAAATAACACATAAAATACCATGGAGAAATTTTCTTAGAGAATTGGGGCTGGAACTTAAAACAGTACATTTATAGCAGAGGAAAAACAAAATTTTTCTGCCCAAGACACTATGCAAAAAACAAATTGTGGGTGAGCTGACAGGTGAACAGACAGGTGCAGTATCATAGGACTTACTACAACAGTAGGAAAATAAAAAAGTTGTCAACTGTGCCTTACAAAAAGGACAGGAAAACAAAACATACTGTTATTAGTGTAGGTGATACTTGTGTAGAGTTGTCATGTGTGAAGATTGCTTTGAATGTGACCATTAAAGCAAAGATTATTTCTGAGGCAGATTTTGTTTGGGTTTACACTGTTGTTCACATATTTATTTATGATATTATCTTTTAGGATTTGTAAGGAAGTAAACAACTGATGTGAAAATGCTGATGTTTAATAATTTAACACTTAAAATAATAAAAATTTAACATTTTATTGATATTTCATTGAAATTTTGTTAACTACACATTGTAAAATATAATAACTTCCTGAAAAAACAACAAAAGTAGCAATAGATCCCATTCTACAAAAACTGTCATACTTTCTAGAGCTCGTTTGCATTTACAGGTGCTCATATCAAAGAGAAGATCTGGTATTTGCCTATCTGTGATCTACTGATTTCACTTATTAGTGTGCCCTCCAGGTGTATCAATTTGCACATAATTGAATCAATCTTGTAATTCTTTATGGCAGAATAATACTCCATTTTATAAAAAAAAAACACATCTTCTTTATCCAGTCTCCAGTTGATGGGCATTTGGGTTGTTTCCAAGATTGACCTATCACAAACTGAGCTGCTATGAACATGGTTGCACATATGTCTTTACAATAAGATTCTTTTAATTCTTTTGAGTACATTCCTAGCAGGGGAATATCAGGGTCAAATGTGACCTCTAGTCCTAGTTTTCTGAAGAAGCTCCACACTGATCTCCACAATGGTTGCACAGTCTATAGTTGACAGGTTTCAAAGCAGAAACTGCATAATAGAAGAACATGGCAGAGAAAAGCTATCCAATCTATGGCAGCCAGAAGGCAGAGAAGCAAAAGGCCATGGGTAAGAACACAGCCTTCCAGGTCACAATACCAGGGACCAATTTCTTTTTTTAATTGAATTCTTTATTGGTACATTTTATATACAGCTCACAATCACACTCATCATTGGGGAATTTGTACTAGTATATAACACGAGTTAATTCTCTTTTTTATCCATATCCCTACCCACCCTACAGCCCCCTACCCCCTATATACATGTGCTTTCTTTTCTTTTTAAATAACATTTATTTTTCCCCTCATTGCTATCCCCTAGCACTTTCCCTTTGAATATTTCCTGTATAATAAAATCTATCATACATTCTAGAACTCATTTACATCTACAGGTTCTCATTTCAGAGAAAAGATATGTTATATACATATCTGTGACCTATTTATTTAACTTATTAATGCATCCTCAAGGTGTGTCCATTTGCGTATAAATGACTCAAATTTATTGCTCTTTATGACAGAGTAATACTCCATTTTATTTTTTAAAAAGCCACATATTCTTTATGCACTCTCCAGTCATCTGGGTTGTTTCCAAGATTGAGCTATCACAAACTGAGCTGCTATGAACATGGGTGCACATATGTCTTTACAATATGATTCTTTTAATTCTTTTGAGTACATTCCCAGCAGGTGAATATCTGGGTCAAATGGAATTTCTAATGCTAGTTTTCTGAGGAATCTCCACACTGATTTCCACAATGGTTGCACAAGTCTACATTCAGGGACCTATTTCTAATGAGGTCTGACTGCCTAATAGCACTTTCTTGTCCTGAACTCATCAATGGAGGAACCCACTGGTGAGTATAGTGTCCCATGACCAATCTCTTTCCAGGCCCATCTCTTGATAGATGAGACTTTTATGGGACATTTCGGACCTAAACCATAGCATTCAACTCCTGGCCCCCAAAAGGTTCATGTCCATCTCATTATGCAAAATACATTTAGTCCATCTCTAGTAGTCACCACAGTCTTAAAAGTTGCAGCATTGCTAAATGTTGAAAGTCTCCTCAGACTCAAGGGAAACTCAGTTCTGAGTCCCTTTTCCTGAAAAGAAAAATTAAATATTTCTAACATACAATGGCACAAGCTAAACATTACCAATCAAAAAGGAAATTTTAGCTCAGTGGTGCACCACCTGCCTTGCAAGTGCCAGATCATGATTCCCGGTACCACAAAAAAAAAAAAGGAAATATGGGATAAAAGAAAGGAAAGGGAGCAACAGAGCAAACATTGACTCCTTTGGTGCTTATCCATACATACCCAGCACCTGGAGTAGGTATTTCTGAGCTGTGAGTTCCAAAGGGCTTGGGTGGCTCTACACCATGACCTGGCTAGCTGTAGTACTCGTGGTCTTTCCTTTGGGTGGCTCTGTTCACTGTTTGTGTGTTTCTTCAGCAGATGCTCCACACTCCTCACTTGCCCAACTACCTGGTGTCTCAGTACACCTTTGACTTCACTCTCACAGATTCACCATGCTCTCTAACACGTGCACATTGGCTGGTCTCCTGTGGCTTCTGCAGAAATCTGAGTGGAAACCTCCCTGACTCCACAACTCTTGCATATGGCAAACCCAAAAAGCCAGGACCAAATGGACAACAATAAAGTCTTCACCAGCTCAAGGAGTAGCATGATATCCTTGGATGACAGCTGCAGGGATGTCTGCATGCCTAGATGTCTGAAATTAAGGATATACTTCCCTTGATGGCCAGGACAGAGGATGTCTCCCAGGACTTTCTTTACAAAGGAAAGTATTTCAAAGGAGTTTGCCTTTTTTGAATTTTTCTTTAAATTGAATTCTTTACTGGTACAATTTATATACATCTCACAATCACACATAACACTGCGGAATTTGTACCTATATATGACACAGTCAATTCTCATTTTTACCCATATCTCCACCCACCCAAACCCCTCCATCCCCTATATACATGCTGTTTAATTTCTTTTTTTTAATTGAATTCTTTATTGGTACAATTTATATATATCTCAAAATCACATATAACATTGGGAAATTTGTACCAGTATATGCCACAAGTTAATTCTCATTTTTACCCATATCCCTACCCACTCCCCCCTCCTCCCCCCTTATACATGCTCTTTTATTTTCTTTCTGTATCATATTTATTCCTTCCCCTCATCATA
>PVIC010039478.1:0-17122 GCA_004025085.1 Thryonomys swinderianus
TTTTTTTTTTTGAGACAGGGTCTCACTTTGTAGTTCAGGCTGGCCCTGAGCTCACTATGGTGCCCAGGCAAGCCGTCGCGAACTCAGCAATCCTCCTGTCTCTGCCTCCCGAGTGCCTGGATTACAGGCGTGAGCCACCACATCCGGCATTGTGGTATGCGGTGTTGATTGTTGGTGGGTGTGTCTCCACGCCCAGCATTATATGTGGTTACCGGGGATCGAACTCAGGTCCTTGAGCTTGCGAGGCCAGCGCCGGAACCACTGAGCTAACCCTCCGGCCCAAAATTAAGAGTTTTTGAGACTGGGAAATCATGTGGATAACCAGAAGGCACTTTGGTTGTGAAAATACCATTCCAGGAATGAAGCGCAGGAATTTCACATGGAAGTTAGGGAGATGGCAAAAGACATACTGGCCTGATGTGGGCACAGATCAAGAGAGGCTCAGGCCACCGGGGCTGGGCATGACAAAAACCACATCCCCCAGAGAGACACTTGCCCTGCTGATATCTTGATAATGATTTGGCTGTTAGTTTCTCACCTCCAAATCTTTGAAAGTACAACCAGCTATGCTTTCAATCACCATTTCCATGGTAATTTTTATAACAACCACAGGAATTAATACAATGATAGAGGCACCAAAAAGGAAACATACTCTTAGTTCTTTCAAAAGATCATACACGTATTGACAACTATTTTAAGACATAATAGCTCAATACATGGCCAGTTTTTCAAGTCTTAAATTAGGAAGCCAAAGTACCGCCTCCAAAGTAGAGATGAGTTTTCCTGGTCCGCTCCATATACCAAGTACCACAGGCAACTCAAGTACTTTGCAAATGAAGATTTGAGTTTGATCCTGTGAAATTACCTTAACCTTCACCTGCAGTCTAGCTAAATATTTTCATTAATAATTAATCAAATTACTTTATCATTTCAAAGTTTTTCTTTAAAACACACAAGCTTTATATTAAGAATATTATAAATATTCATGTACTAACAACATAGAAATAGATGTATGCAGACAATGACTCAATTATTTTTAGTTTTTTTTTATTTTATTCTGACTGACATCCAAGGTAAAGACACTTCGATTTGGGCCGGGCATGGTGGCTCACACCTGTAATCCCAGCACTCGGGAGGCAGAGACAGGAGGATTGCTGAGTTCAAGGCTTGCCTGGGCTACATAGTGAGCTCAGGGCCAGCCTGAACTACAAAGCGAGACCCTGTCTCAAACAAAACAAAACAAAACAAAACAAAACAAAACAAAACAAAACAAAACAAAAAGACACTTCGATTTAGGAGTCTAAGTCTGCCAGTAGACTTTATAGAGCTAAACTTCCTTCTCATGTTAGAGAAAAGAGTGTCACAGAAATATAAAGATTAGGCTGAGATTTATGGCTTGTAGGAAACTACCTTAGTTCCAATTATAAGGTATTTCAAAAGATATTTTCAATCATTGTGGTAGAATTCTTCATAATATTCTATGAATTATATATTTTTAAGATCATGAATGCTTTTTTGGTATTGAGAAAGTGTCACCTTTAAAGCACAATCTCCTTCTAGTGATTTGAACATGAAGTCTGGTCGCTATGGTCTGACAATCACTAAGCGATTGCCAGGAAAATGTATTCCATATAATCAACAATGGAAGGATATATCTCTCAGACAGGAGGCAAAACAACTTCGTTCTTGCATATAAACCACTTCAGGGAGTAAATTACAAGGTTTAAACCTACATTAAATAAAATCAAAGCTGAAGAAAAATGTATAGAATGTTACCAGAGAGCATATGAAAATAAAACACCTGAAAAATCTGAGTACAAATTATTTTGTATAAAGCTACGCTTTTTAGTTATTTCATTACACTCAAATTTTGTAAGGCAATGAAAAGAGATATACTATCAGCTTTTCTGTCAGAATGTGTAGCTGTCACAGAGAAATGAATCCATATATAATTGTATATAGCATCGTCACATTTTCAGCTAATAAAATTAACACTGTCTCCCGTCAGTTTACTCACTCAGACCTGAAAGGTTTTTTATTGTGAAAATACTTCAAATCCATAATTCTGCATGTCATGTGAAATGATCACTAGGCTAGGAACAGAAACTTCAGCAGGCATCTGGTACATATCACTCTTATTAATTCGAGCAAATATGAGTTACAGAACGCTGGCTGGATCATGTGCTGGAAGATTAGAAAGTGTCTGCAAATTCTAGAGGATCTAATTCTGTTCAGCACTAAAAAGAGATATAAATCACTTTTACTTTATGTATTCTTTATTGGCTCACTGAAATGCACTGAAAAAAGAACACACTTGGAATAAAAGAGAAATTCAAATTCTATCATATTAATACTCGATATTCTTACAGTATGAATTCATTTCTGACATATAATGATTTATTAAATGGAGAGTTTCCAATACATTATGACATTTTACTTCAAGTATAATTTATGAGCAGCAAAGCTATTTTTTAAAGCTCTGCGAGTTCACAGTCTATAAATTTAGATAACAACCATTATGTGTTTCCCACTGTATTATCAGCTATTTTATACACCTTGTGAATCTTACTAAAAGGTAAAGTTACATATTTATAACTTACAAATTATACGCAAGTGTTAACTTACTTCAAACCTTGCAATGTACTGGGAAAAAAAAAATTAAGCCAATACTCTGGAAAGTTCCCAAGCATCTGAAAAAAAAAATTCTTTTGAACTATACTCAAGAGAAACTTCCCATTAAAAATCACTGATGAGAGACAAACTAGTTTGTTTTACAGTAAACTTTGGATATACTAAGATGTATAAAGAAAATATCTTATTTCAAAGGAGATATTATCTTAAAACTCTAACATACATTAGAAGAAAAATGACACCATTTTTGTCTAATACTCTAGATACAGTCAGTTGTTTTAAAATCAGATATATTTTCCCAGGACCTTTTACACAGTTTTTCTCTCAGTAAGTGGTCAAGTCCCACTTTTCCTGCAGGTCTTGGTTTGCCTTCTCTTCAAGATGGCTTTTTTCTTCAAGGCCTTGCCTGACTACTGCATTGTCACCTGAGAAGCTATGAGTTGGGCAGTATACATTTTCCTTCTGCCCTTCCCTCCAGTCCAGCTGCTGGGAATAAAATTTGCATCACCTTCCAACAGCAGCCGGTTCTAGAACTGAGTCTGTCTTCATTTGTACAGCAGTGATCAGCTAACATGAAGGGCTGAATGACGATTGTCATCGTGAGTGTTTAAGTCATGAAAAGAGGTGAGTTAAAAGGACACTGGGATGGAAGGTGGGTGGTCTCTTATTTTCGGATAAGCAGTACAGTAGAAGATCCCATCATTTGCACATATTGCAGAGATCATGGACCCACATCAATAAAAATTCAGAATTAGTTTCCCTATTTACTAAATCACTATTAAAAAGACTCCACGCTATTAAAGAATTAAAATTCTGCCGGGCGTGGTGGCTCATGCCTGTAATCCCAGCACTCAGGAGGCAGAGGCAGGAGGATTGCTGAGTACAAGGCTTGCCTGGGCTACATAGTGAGCTCAGAGCCAGCCTGAACTACAAAGCGAGACCCTGTCTCAAAAAAGAAAAAAAAAAAAAAAAGAATTAAAATTCTGAATTTTGACTATGATCTCAACTTTCTGATAAAGACTACATTTTATCAAAATTTAGCCCCTAACTCTCTCATGCCATTCATGGAAACATAAATTGTTTCATTATTTTGGATTACATTTTGCAGACAACTCATCAAAAAACAAAATATATGTGTACTTTCATCTACCAATTTCAAAACTGTTGGAAAATACATTCACAAAACTATCAAACTGTACATAAAATTTGTCTTTTGGAGAATGTTTAAACTAATTACAGTACTGCTTATTACATGCAGCTATTTAAATCAATGGGAGTTAACCATATAAATGTGAAAGAAGATTCTGATATATTAATGAAAAAAGCATATTGCAGAAAAAATATATAAATTGTTATCATATGGCATATTCTTTATATATGCTCAAGTACACGTGGATGTACATATCCATTTATAATTCAAAAGATTTCAAGAAGAATCGGGGAGCCCTAGGCAAGATGGATAGAGAAAATATACACAGGGTTTTTTCATATTGTAATGGAATATAAAGCAATGTTTTCAAAAGAACACAAAATCAGCTCGAGGTAGGCGCACCTGGGTTTTAACAATAACTATTTAAGTCTGAGATATATAATTAAGAAAGAAGTATGAAAAACTTTTATAGCTTACTCTTCACATTTTGGTGCAAAGTGTTTAAATTTTTTCCCAATCACCATGTATTCATTTTAAACTGAAAACAAACAAACAAAAAAAAACTAATACTCCTGCTGGAGAACTTTAGCTACCTCATACAGTTTAATTTTGTCAAACATTTCTTAAATTATCTTACATCATCACATAATATTTTAACTAGGAACTTCAACAAATATTTTTACAGTTGTTTTGTTCATTTTTACTCTGAGATTTTCCAAGTCCCATTATGTCTTCCAACTGATTATAAATTTTATTGACGAAAGACTGTCTTGAAAACGATAATATAGAAGAATATCTATAATACTGCTTAAGGCAAGAGAGGTGATTTCCAAGAGGGGAGAAAATTTGTATCTTGATGGCCTTGAAAATTATGACTTAATTCTAAATAACACCATGATTTTAGATAATGTAGCTGATTGTCTTTTTAAAGAAGTGAAAAAGGAGCAATAGAGGCAGTTCTTTCTTACTGACAGAGCTATTAGAACATTTTAATGTTTCTTGAAACTTGAAAGGTAAGATATATTCCCAGTTTCATTTTAGTTCCTTTAATATTTTCCACCCCCATACAGTGACTCACAAAATAGCTGTATTCTGCAGTCTCAAGGAATGCATAAAACTGGATCACTTATTTGATTAAAAGATGACAGATGTTATGTATTTTTGTTTGCCAAGTAATTTCACAAATTTGGCCAAATGTGAGAAATCATTTGGAGATCAACAGAACAAAATTCTGCCTAATGAACTTTGATGTTCCTCACTGAATAAGTTTAATCTCAAAGTCTGTGGTATTTAGCACGCATCAGGAAAAGGAATTATATCTTAATATCCATGCCTAGTCAAGAAGTTCTAGGATTAAGTAGGTATTATGCATCAAAAGTAAAATAAAAGGTAGGATTTCTCTAAATGTTATTTACTTAAGTTGAGGAGAAATAGGTTGTTAAAAAGGTTTAGAGAATTCATAGATTTGATTAGCTGGGAAATGGGTCAAAATACAGAAAAACCAGAAATTAAATGCTCCCCCTAGTAAGAAGCTCAGGAGAGTAACACCATAGGGAAAGTGGGAACTCGGAATACAGAAATAAGAGCTGGTTATTCACCTGATGAATACATTTGCATATCACATCCTATTGTGAGTGTTATATGTTAAAGTCCAAGCAGTGCATAGAAACTAGCCTGGGTTAAATATAAGTTATAGTCATTCCAGGATAAGATAATGGCTGTAAGATGTACGAACACTCTATCTGGTGTAGGCTTAAAGAGGAAAATCTAAAGAAAGACCCTCCGGTGAATTGGTAGTGAAGAGACTCCTCAGGGTAACGTTCAGATCTTTTTGGAGAACTCACAGTTCAGGCCCCTGGAGAGGAAGGCCAGCTTTCCCAGGCCTAGAGCAAACCACAGTCACCGGGCCAGGGGCAGCGCCCTCTGCAGCACGGGAGGAGCAAGTGATGGGCCGCCCAGGAGCCACACGGCTGGGTATTCTGCGGGGTGACATAGCGGAGCCTCAAGGGCTCACACTGCACAGCAGCTGAGAGATCACACGCTCTGTGCACACGGCTCTGCTAGGGCTGCTTGGTATCCTCTTCCCCACTACCCAACGAACAGAAACTGCAGAAGAGATCCGTCTCTGGGCAGAGCTTCACTTCAAAGTCATCATGCTTGAAATATTCTGCATGATAGTGGAGAGCATAAAGTTAGCAGGTGAATGGGGAGCTGAACAGCAATCTCCAATTGTAACAATCACATGCACAATTTGCATTGAAGCACAGTCTAAAATGTGTAAGATTTCCAATGACCTTCAATTAAAAATTAGCATTTCAAAAGGCCACCCTGGGAGGACACTTTTCTCAGAGGAATAGCCCACAACAGGGGGAAATGTAGATCCTTTTTTATTTTTTATTACAAAAGTAGATTCAGCAAGAAAATTATGTTTCTGTGGGTCTCAGAGCCAGGTATAGGACAGAAATAAAGGATAATTAACTTTTTCCCCCTATTTTTCCCTAGCTAGAGTTTATGAAAGACACATTGCAATGTTTAGCCTCTAATTCAATGTCCACTTTTCAACTCCCTGTTCTAATAGTGATTCTAATGAGGGCTTAGTTTCCTGTGCTTGGGCCTCAAGGGTGACACACACACACTTATAATTTTTTTATTGAGTTCTTTATTGGTACATTTTATATACAGTTCACAATCACACTCAACATTGGGGGGTTTGTACCAGTATATGATAAGAGTGAATTCTCATTTTTACCCATATCCCTACCCACCCCACAACCTCCCACCCCTGTATACATGTGCTTTCTTTTTCTTTTCAAATCATATTTATTCTTTCCCCTCATTACTTTCCCTAAAACACACTTGTATTTACAGGATGCACCTACCTTCAAAGGGGCTTTCAAATGTGCAGGTGTGATCAAAGACTTTCCTAAAAAATTTCATATTCTTAATATATAGTGAAGCTTAATGTACTCACCTACTTTTATAATCTTTTCTAGGAGCACTTGAGGTTAATCATGAAGGCCTGAATATTGTAATTCAAGTGGATGGGAGCACACAAAATATAAATCATTAGTTTAAATAGACAAGACAAGTCATGTCATAAATTTTTCATAAAATAGTTTCTTTACACATTTTATCCTTTTTGATGTATTTCAATTAATTATAATTACTGATTTCTCTGAAAAATAAAGGTGAACCAGGACCAGAGATTTAGCTCAGTGATTCTGGCACCTGCCTAGCAAGTGCGAGGTCCCTGGTTCAATCGCCCATAACCACATACAACAACACTGGTCATAGTGGCTCACACCCACTGGCAGTCAGGACCACATACCACAATGCTGGGTTTGGTGCCTCCAACCTATAATCCCAGCACTTAGGAGGCAGAGACAGGATTGCTGAGTTCCTGGTTTACCTGAGCTACATAGTGAGCTCAGGGCCAGTCTGAAGTACAAGGCGAGACTCTGCCTCAAAATAAATAAAATAAAAGTGAACCAAAGAGTGTTAGTTAATTAGTATCCAATCTCATTTCACTCTACAGAATGATTTTTGTCAGGGCAGTATGTTTCATGATCTTTCCCTAGACAAATGGAATAAAATCCCAGAGGTTTTAATCAAATGAATATAATGAAAAGAACAGAACCATTGTAAAGATGTTATACTCAGCAAAATTGTGAATTGACAAATTTAATGTAAAATAGAATATCCTAATGATAAGCCTGGCAAAGAACAAGAAGACACCCTCAACTCACATGAAAAGCAAGAATCACCCACCACAAATATCAATGGGTTTTAATGAGATTGGACAAAATGTGTAATCAGTGACAATAACTACGTCTGAGGAAGATGATAACCAATTATTTACAAATAAATATTTATCAAGTGTTTATTGCATGGTACGCCATGTTACCATGAGTAAGAGACTCAGCAGTGCACAAGTCAGAGTAGGTCTGTGGACCCATTAGGCTTAAAACTAGTAAAGAGAAGCATACATGTGTTTCCCCAAGCAGAGAGGAAAGGCGAAAGCAAAGAAGAGAAGAGGAAAGATTTTCAGAGAAACATAGATGATAAGTGCTGTATATTTTGAGAGGCAGTATTTGAAAATATTTTTAAGAACAAAAAATTCACATTAGATGTATTTTAGATAAGAGACAATGAGACTTGCAATGAATGAAATATCATCCAATGGGACTTAGCTGTGGATGTGTGGAGATGCACTGGGTGATGAATCTAATTTATGAGTGGCAACTACTCTGGGAGAGATGAGAACTGGCATTTACTCACAGAGGAAAGATTCAGTGTAAAAGATGAGTGGAACAACCATCTTCTTCTCTCCCTCAACCAGAATTCTTGACTTCTGTTGTTAACTTCCAAAGTGATATTTTCAAATCATGATCCAGCAGACGTTCAAACTTTGTATGACTTATATCAATTGACAATGGATTTGGAGGTCTCAAAAATGAAGGAGGTGGTGTTGTATGTTCCTATGGGCAGTTTACTCAGTTCTCAGTGTACAAAGTAGAAAGCATATCAACAGATCTAAAATAGCAGCCACAGAATCGAGAGTAGCTTACAGTCCTACCTTCTTGATTCTTGGAAGCAAAGGTTGAAAAATATAAGGTAACAATAAAGGAATGCTGGATGATGGGGGGTTATGATAGGTGATATTATGCTTGTGTGTTAATCAAGATGGTGAAACTAGCCGAAGTCAGTGCATGTGACTGGATTAAACAGTGCTCTTGAGTAGGCGATGATGGGAGAGATCCCACGATGACAGACGTATCCATTGTTGATGTGTATAGACAGAAATCTGCCCATATTAACCATGAGACAGGGGATGGTATGGAAACACATAAAAGGGAAGATTTTGTGTTAGGAGGATTATCGTTTCCTTGCTGTTGCTTCTGGTTCCTCAGAGAAATGAGATGAACAGTGATAAATCGGGAGAAATGCAGAGAAAGTTTGGTGTTTGTAGAAAAGTGGCAAAGAAAATATTTATCTGAAAGGATAGATGAAAAAGTCACAGATATATAATAGATTTGACAAAACAGTGGCTTGTCACTGTAGAGAGAAAGGCCAGAGTAAGTTTCTCTGAAGAACATATGTTTAAAATAGTAACAAAAATATAACTGGCCATGCAAATACCAAGTAAAAGATTGCTTCAAGAAGTAGATAGATGAAAAGGCAAGCAAAACACCATAAGGCAGAAATAGACTTAGGTTTGAGGTTTTAAAATGATGTCACTCCTGTGGGGTATGAGTGTGTCTGATAGGTTGTAAAAGATGCACTGAGAGAATTAGGCTAAAGTCAAATCCAGGTAATCTCTGCAGATGAAGGGACTAGATTTATGGCACATGTAGTGCATTATTCAACTTCCCCATTGCTGGAACAAAATACATAATGCTCACAATTTAAGAGAACCTCACTATGGCTCATGGTTTCTGAGGTTCAGTCTGTGATTCGCTGTTTCAAGGTCAAAATTACAGTGTAGAAGCACATGGAGAGGGAACACTCTTCAATGCACAGCATCTAAGAAAAGAAATGAAAGAGAGAGAGACAGAGACAGAGACAGAGACAGAGACAGAGACAGAGACAGAGACAGAGGAAGAGGGAGAGCAAGAGCTATATTCCCAAAGTCGTGATCTCACTGACCTCCATCTCCAACTGGGCCCCAAACCCTAACAGCACTTTCACCTTGAACTCAGTGCATCAGCCCACTGATAAGTCCAGCTGCCCCACGATGCATGCAATCACCTTTCAAAAGCTCCATCTCTAAACATATGGGACTTCTGAGGGTATATTTTATTCATATATTCAAACTATAATATGTAGTGAACTTTTAAAGGACATTCCTGGCTGTTAGGTGCAGTATGCTATCTACAAACTAGACATGATAGTAAGCACCGCAAGAGCCCAAGTGGGAAGACTGACTAACAATAGACTTGATAAAGGGGTCTGTTTTGTAACTCTTATCGTATCAACAAGCTGTATCCAAATAGCAGAAAGACTCATAAGAGACCCATGCAAGACCAATCGAATGATTAGAGAGCTACATCACTATTCACCCCCACACATACTCTGTTTTGGGGTCCAACATAGTAGAGAGGAGAGGACCTCACCAAAGAGTTCTAGTGGCAGAGACATACCCTGAGCAAACCAGGTAGGATGGATTAGGCTTTCCGGTGAGAAAGAGAAGAGCCAAATGTTGAGATGCGATTTATGACAGAAGTTCCAGAGAGAAGCCTCAATGGAGTAACAAACCTCAAAAGAAAACAAACACCAGGGAAAAACCTCAACAAAGATGTACTTCGATATTCTACATGAGGACACAACAGTGGTTAAAATAAAATGACTTACACATGGTTCTGCCGCACCAAATCCTTCTTTCCTTTACAACAGATTCCAGTGCAGCAAAGACTAACAGTTATACAGTCAAGAAGAGAGGAAAAGAAGAAAAGAAAAGAAAAGAAAAGAAAAGAAAAGAAAAGAAAAGAAAAGAAAAGAAAAGAAAAGAAAAGAAAAGAAAAGAAAAGAAAAGAAAAGAAAAGAAAAGAAAAGAAAAATGTCATTATTTTCTCTACTGTAATCTTAGTAATCTGACCTGTGGGCCAGATGTTTTAAGTTGTATCATAGATGGAAGTGTTTATATTTCACAGGTCTGATATTTTAAGAGAAGAAAACAAAACTATTGATCAATATCTTTTCTGATGTAACCAGAAAAGCTAACAAATTATCCTAAGAAAATCTTAAATAAGGAAATCTACAGGCTCTGCATGGCAGTGGCGTGAGAGCAGAGCAATGATTCCTTCCTGACTCCGATTTCAAGGCCAGCACATGGAATAAGTGAATCGTGAATGTTCTGGTAGGACAGTTTCTTGAAGGTTCACAGCCAGAAAGCGATATTTTTGTCATTAACAGATTGAGCAGATCACTTCACTGGCTGTGTGGGAAGCAATTTTGTAGGAGAAGATGACAGGAAAACGGGGATAAATTCTGAATCAATGACAGTGGTACAGAGAAGAAATGACAGTAGATTGGGCTAAAATGGTTATTAGTGGAGATGGAGAGAAAGGAACCATCTGTAATGTTCTTTCAAGGCCTATTCAGGGTTAGCTGGTGTGAGAGTGAGCCCCATAAAGCAATAGAGAGTAATTTCTACACTTTTTCCTGAAACAGATGAGCCCTAGGACTTACTGAGATACAGGAGATTGCCAAGGTGAAGATCACAGTAGAAAACAGAAATCAGCCCTTCGATGGGGTGAACTTTGAGCTGTCACCTAGGAACCCACTTGGATATGAGCCCTCTGGCACTGGAGCTAGGACTCTAGAGCTGTGGTGCCACCCTTAGCACCCAGAATTTGAAACAAGCCATCCAGGATGAATGAATATAAGACAGGAGCAGAGGAAAACGATGCCCGAGACAAATGGAGCTGAAGCAAAGGAGAGAAAAAAGAAAGAAAGACGAGGAGGCCCAGTGTTTTAAAGAAGCAGAAAAAAAAGTAAAAGAAAGCATCGTATCACTGAGTAAGGAACAGTATCAAAAAGTGAATCAACAGGAGACTCCAATGCTGAAGAAAACTCAATAAGGAAAATAAAATAAATTCTTGGTAAAAATTTCCATTTATGACCTGAACAATTATGCTGAGAGCATTGGCTGAAAAAGAAATCAGGATGTAGAGGATTGAGGAAAGAATGAGAGGTAAATGCATCTACATACTTTCTGCAAGTAAATGCTTTTATCAAGAAAGCCAAGAAGAAGAAAAAGAAGATGAAGAGGAAGGAGAAGGAGGAGAAGGAAAATCAGGATATGTACAGCAAAGAGTCATTAACAATTTTAAAAAACAGATTAAACATTCAAAAAACATATTCGAGTATGCATGAGAACTGTTCAGTGCAAATGGATGATTCTGTAATGGAGAATGACATTTTGAAAGTACATTGTTGAGAATCTAACTGCTTTTATTATTTTCTGAACAAACCTCTTCAGATGATGAAGTTCTTCACTGTCTGATAGAGAAAGAGATTCTCCAAGGCATGAATTATCTGTACAGTGCACCTGGACAAAAAATGGTCACTATTCTCTTTTTTGAATAGCAATGAGAGACCTAACCTTACATTATTTTTTCCATATTCTTACTTGATTAGAAAACTGCTAATAACATAGTGTATAGGACTGATTCGGAGGCCACATGCGACATCGCTTCTGTTGTCTATCATTTGGCTCACAGATGCTATGACAGCTTTTTACTGAAGAAATGTCCTCCCTGGAAGTGAGTAGTAAGAAACATAATAGAAGTTTGTGTTGTGTTCCCTTGTTTAAGTATAAACATCTCCTTCAATAAGCTTGTGTTTTAAAAGTCCACTGTGTCATTTTGACCATGCTTTCAATGGATTAAAATGAGATTTTCCATTTGACTGAAAAAATAAGTGCAATAAAGTCATAATTAATGTCTTGGAGAGGATAGAGTTTCAGAACTCGGGTCCAGCTGAAAGAAAACCAATTAGCCCACAGGCCGAGATCACAGAGGACATCAGCAGTGATCCATTTCTCTAGACTACAGTGTGGACAGCATGCCTTGGAATAGTTAAAAGAAAAAATGTTGCTTATATAGACTCAGTGTTTCACAATATTAAGGCAAGAGCTTGGCAGGAGGATTATTCTTGAACAGAATGGCTTCTGGAAAATCTAATTGACTGTACTATTGGGTTCATTACAGTGACTCACAAAGTGCCTTATTCCACAATAACCTATAATTACATCCATAATTCCCCCTAAGGCAGACATTTTTAAATTCTCAATCCCATCCCTTTTAGGTACTAAACAAATGTGAAGTACTTGAAGCACAAGAGAAGCCCATTTACTTGTAAAGTAAAAAAAAATTAGTTTTCTGAGCCACTAACTTGGCATGTGTATGTGTATGTGCTATGCACAGATTCAGGCCAGATTTTTATACTTCTATTTTATTGTTCCATTGTAAAGAAGCCAAAGCAAACATTATGGCTGTGTATATTCTCATGGGATGCTACATTTAAAAAGTCATAGTTTGCCAGAGGAAATGAGTACCTTTTCTTCTAACATCTAAAATGTTTGGACTCAAGACAGAATTTTATAAAAAATGGAAATGGGTATCTCTCATATAATAGAAGTATAATTTATATTGAAGTGAGTGGGTGAGTCAGCTTCCGATTGTGGTATATAGTAGGAAATTTCTATTTTACATCTTTAATATCACTCTCTGTTCCAAATACTAAGACAATGCAGCTAAGGTGAGTAACTAGTCTCATAACACTATTTATATTTTGCATATTCTGCACTGGTTCTGCTATCATGTCTGTCCATTAGGCATAAATTGAAAATGATAATATTTTTTCTTCTTCCTCAACCTTCCTTTACCTTTGCGTTCAGTTTTCATGCAAGTCAAAAGTTTTCATCGAGTGTGGGGGCTCTGAAGTGTGATGTTTACAGGATTCAAGTTATGCTAGGGTTCCCCCACTTTCCCCATGATTGGGGTACAAAAAGAAGATCCAGTTCATGTTCAGAATTTAGATGTAGACTTTGGTTTCCAATTTTCAAAAAATATACATTTACCATGCTGTAATTTTGATGATTAAAAATTTTCAAATAGGGTCACCTGCCTGTGTTCTTCCTGGAAATTCTAGGAAAAAAAATATCGTTTTTCTAGTCTTTTCTCAATTTTGAGTTTAATGAAATTATGACTTGCTGCTCTCAGAACTAGGGCTCTCAACTCTATTGAGTCCAAATTATGAGCCCAAGAAGCAAAAGTCTCACATCTGGATCATTACTTGGAAAAGAGAAAGACAAGAGGTCCCTTCCGGTTACATCCCCAAGTTCTTGGATTCATATTTTGCAAAGGAGGAAAGCAACACTATGTATTAAAATCTGTTTAATATATTATGCTATCCAAAACAGTAACCCAGCATCCCATGTTTTTTAGTATTTTGAAATCTATTTCAACATAAGTAGATCTGTTATAACATGTGTATTCTATTAGTGAAAGTTTATTTTAGAGGAGATATTTTGTAGGCTAACTACCATGCATCCTCTTTAAAAATGATTTATTTATCTTCTGGAAATATTATGTGACTAATATGTTCACAAGTAGTTTAGTGGTGTGAAGAATTATAATAGCCCATAGTGCATGACAACATTTTAGAAATTACATTAATTTAATATTAAATACAGCCATTATTAAAAATTAAGATTTAAATTGACTCTGTGAAAGTAAATTTTTTTTCTCACTTCTGTACAAAGCTCTGGTTTCCTAAGAGCATTCTTGCGTCATGAGAATTAGATTTGCACCTAGCTATCTAGGTAAGCCATCTGTATGTTATCTCTGATCAGTAAGGGTAATAAAGCTTCTCTCCTCTCTTTAAAAGGCTCATAGAGTTGCAGCCCAGAATAGGCTCCTATGTTAAGCTCTCAAGATGGGAGAATATGAACCTAAAATGTTGAGTAGCATTCATACTAGACGTGACTGCATCTGTCCTATAAAGAAAAATGGAGAAAATCAGGGCTGGGGATTTGGTTCAAGTGGTACCACATGAACCTTGGATGAACAAGGGCCTGAGTTTGATGCCTATTACAGAAAGAAAAAAAAAAAAAGGAGAAAATCAATTGTTCTTTTGCCTTTGCCTATGATCCTCCAATTTGAATAGGACATTTGACCTGGCTATGAGCACATCACTCACTGCTAAAACAATAGAGCTTTATACATATTACTTATTCTATACATGCTAAATATCTTTTATATCAATACATCCATGAAAGTATGTGAATGAATATGTATGTTTTTGGAAACGTGGCTGTTAACTATATACTAGCACAGAAGACATAAATATACTCTGGGAGTTTATAGTACTCATGACAGAGAAAAAGTTGTAGACCCAAAAGTAGATCTACACACAAAATAACATGGGTGTATTTCTATGTCAGCTTCTTGATAAGGAGGACTAATAAAGCTCATCTGGGCCTCTAGGAAATGAAGCTACAGAGGTTCGTGATTTGAACCTCGCTTGGTCATAAAGGAGTGAGTTCAGCATTTCCTTTTTGTTTCAAAGTGTCCATATTATTGAACTAATGCACAGCACATCCACCCCTGCCATTTAAATGGAGCATCTGCCAGAATTATATGTACAGGGAGCTAGATCATCTATATACAAATTTTTCCATCATTTCTTCCCCTGAGAGTTAAAAAAAATAAAAGGTATTCAAAATGGAAGAATCATCTACCTAACAACATTAGCCAACACTGTAATTAAGACATTAATCCAGGGATTTTCTTGCATATTTCACACTGAGTAGGATTAGACATTATAAGAAAAATGAATACAATTAAAAAGATTCAAATAGGAAATTGACTGTCATTATCTTAGCCAGTGGCATTAACATCTTATATAAAGAACTGAAATGATAATGTTCTGAGTGAGTGTGAAAATGTGTGGAGATGTTTTAAGGAGAGAATTATTTTTATCTGGAATAATGATTTTCTTAACTGACATAAAGATGCACAATGCGCTGATGAACTCCTTCATTGCCTCTATTTTTGGACCTACAAATTGCTCAGGTTTGTCAGAATTAAATTTGAATTTAAAGTTCTCTGTTAATACGGTGGCTGCAAAGGAAGAAGGCTGAGCATCCCATTAAAGCTCCTCATTATTTTATAAAACTTGACTGAAATGTCCATTAATATCTGATATCTCTTCAAGGACAGGCACCTCAAATGAAATATTTACATATCAAAAAGTGTTGTAAACACAAACGAAGCTTCTAATGCTGACAGAATGCACTTCTGTCCTCCCTAACACTATGTTTTCATGGTACTAACTTTCAGGGTTTTGTTTTATTCTCTTCTCTCAGTGCTCTACCAGTAAACTACACGTTCAGTCTGGTATTCATTGTCACTGAAGGAATTCTGGTCATTGGTATTTAGAGTTTCTCAAACACACATGTGTGGTATATGTAGCAGTAAATGAAAATGCTCGTTAGTTCTATTGAAATTTTCTAGTTTGGGGAATTTGTGAGTTTTAACTAAGGTTGCCATTTTGTAGATCAAATACAGTGGTAATACCCTAAAGTTCAATCAGTAATTTGTGCTCACTTTAGTGTAAGAATTAAGTTATATAATTAAGAGTCAATGTGGTTTTATGTAACAGGCAGCAGCGAGTTAAATTAAACTTCCAGATAATTTAAATATCACAGTAAGAGAGTGACAATGAGGGGAAAGATTGGACACTTGGATTGAGACCAAAAAATATGGAAATTTTATTATTACTGACATTTTGATCATGCAGAACTTCACATGCATTAGACTAATGGACTTTCTGATTTAAAAGTAATAAGTCGCCAGCGATGGCGTGGTTCAGAGTCAGGCATTTGAGATACTGTATCAGCCGGAACATTGAAACCGTATTTTTCTTTGAAGAAGAGCGATATTTTGATTGCTTGTGGCCAGGTTCTGAGCTAAACCCTTTGGATGCCGCTTTCCATCTAATTGTCAATAACTCTGTGATACGTTTTCCTAATTTTCCGGGAAAGGGAAAGCAAAGCACAGTAAACTCCCTGAAGAGACACAGCTGATAAATAGCAAACCTGGGATTTGAATTCACATCTCACCGAATTCAGAGCCCATTCTTTTTGTAGTTTCTGAATTCAATCAAAATCAAATCAATGAAAATAAAATAAAATCACATAAAGAAGTCCAGGAATCACTACCATATAGAGTGGAGAGAGAGAGAACAGAAAGAAGTAAATTTAAAAAGAAATTGGGGGCAAGTGGGTTTGGGTCACTGCAAATTTGTCAGATCAGGGGAAGTATCTGCATTGATTGGATGCTGTGGGCCTGTTTTCCCTATAACCAGACCTTAAAATTCCCCCTAACTGTAAAATTACTGTAAACGAGGGCTTGATGACCTTGAAATATCATTCCCAATGGGAAGTTAGTCGTGAGCTGGAAAGCGGAAGCCCCGGGAAGCGCCTGCGCGATTCTCCTCCCGCATTCATTCCGGTGGTGACCAGCTCGGATACTTGAGGAGCATCTTCAAAGGTGTTGCCCGAACATGACTGTCGTCCTGGAAAAGCAGGTTGCCCTGAGCGTGACTGCTGCCGCTTGGTTCTCCTCAAGATGGAGAAGAAAGAAAGAAAGAAAGAAAGAAAGAAAGAAAGAAAGAAAGAAAGAAAGAAAGAAAGAAAGAAAGAAAGAAAGAAAGAAAGAAAGAAAGAAAGAAAGAAAGAAAGAAAGAAAGAAAGAAAGAAAGAAAGAAAGAAAGAAAGAAAGAAAGAAAGAAAGAAAGAAAGAAAGAAAGAAAGAAAGAAAGGAAGGAAGGAAG
>PVIC010039479.1:0-17088 GCA_004025085.1 Thryonomys swinderianus
ACCAACCTGAAAAAAAAGGAAAAAATCACTCAGTAAACATAGTACAAGAAATGGCAGACCTACCAGTGAAGACTACAGAATGGCTACTGTAAGCACCCTCAAAGATTAAAGATACAATACTGAAACAAACTGAAGATATTTTAAAAAGAACCAAATGAGATTTCTAGAACAGAAAGACTACCTGAAGTGAAAATTTTTATCACAGAGCAGCAGATCAAAAAGCAAAAAAGAATTATCAGTTGAATATGAACATACAATTAAAAATGTGGAATGGGTTGTATCTAGATGTCTCCCTAATGCCTCACGCAGTCATATGTGGGACTTTTTTGTTTGTTTTAGAGACAAGGTCTCTCTTTGTAGTTCACGTTGTCTATGAACTCACTATGTAGCCCAGGCTCACCTCAAACTCATAGTAAATTTTGTATACAAACTTGATAACTAAAATGAAAATTTCCTTTAGACAAAATTTACAAAAATTCACAAAAAAGAAATAGATGATTTAATAACCTTATATTAAAGGTATTGCTAAGTAATTGGTACTCTTCCAAAAAAACAAAACACTAAGTACAAGCAGTTTCAATGGTGAGTTTGTCAAAACATTTAGGAAACAATATCAACTCTCCATATTCTTTGACAGAAAACAGAAGTAGAATTGTTCCTATGAAGCCAAAATTACCTTAATAATAAAGCCAGCCAGGTCAGTAGAAGAAAGGAAAACTACAGAACAGAATCACTCATAAAGATCCTCAACAAAACAATAGTAAACTAACACCAATAATTTATTCAAAAAATATCACCACAACCAAGTGCAATTCCAGGTATGCAAGGCTGACTGAACACTGAAATCAAAGGATATAATCCAGCACGTGAACAAGATGGAAAAAATAAATCATACAAATGTATCAAGTGAAGCCAAAAAAGCTAGAAGGTCCAATGCACATTCAAAACATAAATGAATGAATGTATGAATACCTTTCTGCAAATTTCTTCAACTTCACTAAGAACATTTACAAAATAACCTGTAACATCATACTTAATGGCAACAAACTAAATATATTCTCCTTAATATAGGCAATAAAGCAAGGATGTGCCCTCTCACCATTCCTGTTTAGCACATGGCAGAAGACCTAACAAGAGTTATAAAACATTAATATGACTGAGATATGGCATGGATGCATTCCCCAAGGGTTCGTATGTTGAAATTTACTCCCCATTGTAAGGCATCAAATGATGAAAACTTGATCCAACTATGGGGTTCAGAAGTAAGAACTCCAGGAAGAAATGAAGATTATAAGGACATGAGAGTAGAAACCTGTGATTGAACAATGGTGGCTGGGAAAGAAGGGAAAAAGAGAACACATCACACATGTGCATGTCTGTGTTGAGACAAGGTCTTGCTCAGTTGCCCAGGTTGGGCTCAAACTTCTGATCCTCCTGCCTCAGCCTCCAAGAGTGCTGAGATTACAGACATGTGCCACTGTACTCAGATAAAGATGGATTAATTTTAAATGCATTAAATTGTAAAAGCCAGTTTAAGAAGGCTACATGCATTATGATTTCAACAACTTGAAAGTTTACACAATAAAAAGATAAGGAAAAGTTATGAACAGTATTACATAATTAAATCCAAAAACTTAGAGGGAAAGTGTTTCCATTTCCTAACTGGTACGAAAACTAGGCAGGAAGATTAAATGTCAATGGTTTCTTCCCTGAAAGTAACTCAACTAATGTGTTTAGCTGTCAACTATGGTTATTTGTACTTAATGTAAATTGTGTTTCTTTCTTATTAGGTCGTTTTGCTGTTATTTTGTATTTTGTGCACAAATATTTTAGGCAATTTTACTTGAGAAATAAATTAAACATTTTGGTTAGGGTAATAATGGTACCTTCTTTTCCTCTTCTGTAATATATTTTGGTACCAGATAACTTTATAAAAATGAGAAAAGAATTACCTCTAAAATTAATGATGTATGCCCTTTCTTATGTGTTCTTGCTTTGTGGCACATCTTTGACTTGTAGTCAGTATGAAGGAAGCTAAGTACCATTAAATTAAAACACTTAAGTTAAAATATATGGCTTTTATGAATCAACAATGTTTAGAGGACACTTTCATATCTCAAAGCCATATATAACAACAGGACTTTACTTCAGATTAGGGCATCCAGAATAATAAATACTTCCTAAGTCAAACTGAATGTCTAGGTATGTTCTGAAATGCTCCCTTACTGTTTATAACAACAAGAATTTTGCAATATATGATAGGATATTTGAATGTATGATAGTCTTTTGGGGTTTATTTTTGCTCTCAGAAAAATTCAGATATACTAAAGCAGATGAACTTTATTTTAGCAGAGGTACTAGGTCCTTCAGCATTTATGCATGAAAGGAATTAGTGCTGTTCCATACTAGTATAGTGTTCTATATTTTTAATATCTTCTTTTATTTTCCAGGATCCTTTTAATTATGACTTCTTCTATTCAATTTATTAGTTATAGTTAAAAAACTTTTTGAATAGTAACATGCAGGGATTTAAAAAGTGACAAGACCTGTAAGGAAGTATATATGAGGGAAATCAAAGATAAAGTTGACATAGTACAATAGGATGCTCTTGTCCATAGTTTGAGGTATTACAGTAACAGTTGAGTGGGACCTGAAAATACTAAATGGCAAAATGCAGAAACGAACAATTCTTAAATTTTAAATTATATGATGTTCTCCTCTCTTTTCTCCTTGGTACATGAATCCTCCCTTTGTCCATTGCATGCACAAAGTGTACTTGATATTGCAGTGCCTACATGCAATACTCCCTTAATTTACTTAATAAAGGACTCCTAGCACAAGAGAGCTATGCTGGTAATTTGGATATACCAAAAAGAAGCTGCAAAGTGCTTCCTCTTAATAAAGATGGAAGTTTTTGGCTTATAAGAAAAAGAAGGAAATGCTATGTTGAAGTTGCTAAGATGCATGGTAAAAACAAATCTGTCCACAAAATTGTGAAAAAGAAATTCATGCTTGGGCCAGAGGGTTACCTCAGTGGTTCCGGCGCCTGCCTTGCAAGCACAAGGTCCTGAGTTCGATCCCCGGTAACCACATACAATGCTGGGCATGGAGACTCACGCCCACCAGCAATCAGCACCACATACCACAGTGCCGGGCGTGTTGGCTCACGCCCGTAATCCTAGCACTTGGAAGGCAGAGGCAGGAAGATTGCTGAGTTCCAGGCTTGCCTGGGCTACATAGTGAGCTCAGAGCCAGCCTGAACTACAAAGAGAGACACTGTCTCAAAAAAAAAAAAGAAAGAAATTCATGCTAGTTTTATCACTACAACTCAAACTGTAAAAGACTACAGTTACTGATGAATGTTTAAGGTGGAAAAAGCATTAAATATAGAGTTTAGTATATGTATGGTTTCAAGAACGCACTGGGAAGCTTGGAATGTACTCCCCAAGAATTAGGGGGACTACTATAGCTATAACAAAGTATACAAAGAACATTCAGTTAGGTGACCACCTGTTCACCATCTCTTCTAACTTTCTAACAACTAAAGCAAGATGTTGAAGGTCCATTAGAAAAAAAATTTAGATTAAATATGATAAAGCAATCTCAAAATTTATTCCTATATTTAATAATGTATTTCTTTCTCATTGGAACCATAATAAATATTAGAGAGAAGAACTGTCATGTTCTCCTAAATCAGGAGGATAAAACTAGACAATGACTAATGATCTATCTTGGACTATTCTCTACTTCTGAATCTTGTGTTTAGTGTTCTATAATTCTTTTAAGGCTTCAGAATTTTCAGCAAAATCCTTTGTACATAGCTTCTTCATAATATACTGACTTGCAACACTGCTTATAAAAATAAGACTTAGAGGTTTCCAAAGTGTCTCAAAGGAAAAAAATGTTTATGAATCTGTCTACAAAGATGGTTTTCTTCCCTTCACTAAAAAATGATTGGAATGATTTTACTTTAGGCCTATAAATAAATGAAGGTCTCCATTTCATATTATCAGTTATATATATATATATATATATATATCACTTAAATATTAAAATAAAAATTTAATATTCTTATTATTTGTGTTAAGTGGTTAAAAATCATGTTTTTTTTTAATTCTCACATTTCCAACTAAGGCCTATATATGTATTCTTTCATGTTGATTGACTCCTTGTATTAAAGTTGCCTTTATATGACAATCTAAATGTTTTGAGCTAGAAAGAAACTCTCAAACTCCTCTTTAGCTACTGACAGTCTTAGAATTACCAACGCTTCTAAAGCCAAACAACAATAAACAATGTTCAACATAAAATCTGGAAGCCATAATCACAACACAGATAAATAAAACCCTTTAAAAGAGCTTCAAGTTTTAGCTATGAACAGTTTGAAACTATGCAAATGATGAACATAAGATTGGAAACGTTTTTTACTCTTAAATAGAATTGTGGTATAAGGCATTATCTGTTAATTACAAAAGTACTTACCAGAAGTTTCAGAATTACAATGTTCTTTGATATCTAAGTTATTTGTATGCAATATGGCTGTAACATTTTCTTATCTACTTCTCCAGAATTATCTTATATCACTACTTCCTCCTCTTACCCTTCACATCCAACTTTCTTTCTTCAACTTTTCTTTCCCTTTTTTTTTTTTTTTTTTTTTTTTTTTTTTTTTTTTTTTTTTTTTTTTTTTTTTTTTTTTTTTTTTTTTTTTTTTTTTTTTTTTTTTTTTTTTTTTTTTTTTTTTTTTGAGACACAGTCTCACTTTGTAGTTCAGGCTGGCCCTGAGCTCACTATGTAGCCTAGGCAAATCTCAAACTCACAGCAATCCTCCTGCCTTTGCCTCCTGAGTTCTGGGATTACGGACGTGAGCCACCACGCCCTGCATTGTGATATGTGGTTAACAAGGACTGAATTTAGGACCTTGAGCTTGCCAGGCCGACACTGGAACAACTGAGCTAAATCCCCAGCCCTCTTCAGCTTTTCTAATATACCATCCATTCTCATTCTATAGGGCCTTTCCTATACTGTTCCCTAAGAGTGGACTATTTCCTAGTCCCATAATTTAAATCCCAACTCAAATCTCACTTCCTCAGAGAAGTATTCCTGTGTTCCCCAGTAAAGGTACTGTTCCTTTCTAATGTATCTGTTCTATTAGAAGCACATTCCTTTTTTTAAAAAAAGAAAAAAAAGCATTTACTTATTTATATATTCATTATCTAACTAAACTTAGGCTCTGTGAAAGCTAAACCCTATTCAGTCCTGTTCACCACTGTCTGATCAGCATCTAACAGTCTCTGGCACTCAGCAGGTGAGTTAATATAGAAATTAGATACACAGATTACTATGAAGTAAACTACAAGACATATGAGTTAATGGTAGGACACAGTTTAAAATATCAGCATAACTGCTGAATCCTAAGTAACACTGATCTGGATATGGTGTTATTAAAACTTGAGAAGATTATATTGAAACCTATAGTTCCCACTTCAAAATGTTAACTTCCAAAAATATAATTCAGGCCCATGCTTTTTAAAAACAGCATGATGACTATCATTCCCACGCAGTATCATGTCCTAAATGTACTGTTATCCAAACTATTCATGTTATTCCATTATTCCTCTAAGTAGAAATGGGGATATAGTTCAATGACACACCACTAGCCAAGCATGTGCAAGGTCCTGAATACAACCCTAAGCAATAAAATAAAATATTTAAATGAAGAAAATGTTCAGATGGAGAATGTGAAAATACTAACATTTACAGTGGATTTCTATATAAAGCCCTAAGACCTATAATCAAAGATCTCAAGAAGTATACTGAGAGATGTGAATACAACTTGTCAATAATAAAAGGGAGAAAGACTAAAATCACAAGTAAGATTTATAAACACTCAAATATAACTATATACTACGGGGGTTTTTCCTTAAGGATACACTAAGTAGGTAGTCATACAAATGTCAGAAAATTAATGGTGCATTTTTAAAGGACATGGAAGTCACTGAATATATCAATGCTAAAAATAAAGATTTTTACCTTCTATTACTCTCATACTCAATAAATACCACCATAATAAAGTATAAAAATCAAGAACTAGTTAGGTGTGGTGGCACATGCCTGTAATCTCAGTACTGGGGAAGCAGACAGGGCCAGAAGGATCACTTTGAGTTCAAGGCCAGCCTGGAAAACACAGTGAATTCATGGCCAGCCTAAACTACATAATGAGATTCTATTTCCAAAAAAAAATCAAGAACTGATCTTTCTTCATTGTTCTTAAAATCTTAAATGGTAAATGAAAAAATAGTTTTATAGTTAAAATGAATAATTTATACAGCCACAATACTATGATACATCTCCACAAGCATTAAAATTAGACATGATTTCCACATATGAACTATAAAACACATAGAAACAGAGTGATTAAAGATGTAAGTTTGTTCAATCCACTATCCACCTCTAAAGAGATGGTATAAACTACCCACTGACTGATATAAGTGCAAAAAAGAGCATACAGGCAAAAATCTCACAAATACAGAGCCCTGTGTGCATTTCAACTGTTAGTGCTGAAAGCCTGCAGGTCACACTAAAGATGGGAACCAGACATGCTGGTACACACCTGTAATCCTACAACTCTGGGAGGCTGAAGCAGGATTCCAAGTTCAAGTCCAACCTGGGAAATATAGTGACTTAGTGGAACTCTGTCTAAAAATAATAGTAATAATGGCTGGGATATATCTTAGTGCAGAAGAGCTGGATTCAATCCACAGTACTAGAAAAATGAAAAAAAATCATACTACAATATCAAATTTTTAAATGTTAGAACATAAAAGTGAGACTTAAAAAGTAGCAAGCCCTAAATAAGAGTTCTCTTAGAGGTTACCAGTGAAAACTTCTGATTAAAACCTCTGGTACTTTACAGATAATAAACTTGTAGTTAAGGGTACAAAAAGAAAAAACAAAGATATATGACTCATAGTAATGATATTCCCGACAACCACATATATTGACTTACATATATTATGTAGTATTTTGCCAGTCATTAAACACCGTACTTCCTCATCTACATTTTTTGGTCACAGGATCTAAAAGACTATACCTAAGCTATTCTCATATTCAGCTTCAACTATCATAAATGTGTTTGTTAAAACTGGGACAGGAAGCCGGGCGTGGTGGCTCACGCCTGTAATCCCAGCACTCGGGAGGCAGAGGCAGGAGGATTGCCGAGTTCGAGGCTTGCCTGGGCTACATAGTGAGCTCAGGGCCAGCCTGAACTACAAAGCGAGACCCTGTCTCAAAAAAAAAAAAAAAAAAAAACTGGGACAGGAATGAAGTTCAAAAGTGTACAGGATTTTATAAAGACCAGAGCATATGCAAGTGGGTGCTAAAGGAATTTTCTGACCCTTTTGCCAGCAGCAGGATGCCATCTGCTTGTGGCATGAATCAAACTAACCTTCCACAGTCTCTAACACTGACAGGAAAAACTCATTGTTCAGTTAACACCAAAAACATACTCTAAATCCAAGATGAACTGTTATTTTTCAAATGTTCTTACCTGTACTTAAAATCTTGTTTTATATTTTAAAAGCAGGAAAAGTATTAGCCTAGCCTTTCCTCATACAATTATTTTAAAAGAAAATCATATTAAATGCACACATTTAATTTCAAAACAGTATTCTCTATTAAGTAACTGAAATATATAATGTGATTCATTATCTTGAAAATAAGCACATTTTTGCAAGGCATGGTAACTCACACCTGTAATCCTAGCACTCAAGAGGCAGAGGCAGAAGGATTGCTGAGTTGGAGGCTTGCCTAGGCTAAACAGTGAGTTCAGGGCCAGCCTGAACTGCAAAGAGGGAACCTGTCTCAAAAAAAAAAAAAGGAAAAGAAATTTAAAATGTAATTAAACACTTATCAACAAAGAAAAACTCAGGTCCTGATGAATTCACTACTAAAATTTAGAGAAATTTAGGGCTGGAGATTTAGCTCAGTGGTTCCACCACCTGCCTAGCAAGCACAAGGTCCCTGGTTAGATCAGGGTAACCATACAATGATATGATATTGGGCGTGGTGACTCACACCCACCAGCAATCAGTACCACCCCCCACAATGCTGGGCGTGGTGGCTCACACCTGTAATCCCAGCACTCAGTAGGCAGAGGCAGAAGGATTGCTGAGTTCAAGGCTTGCCTGGGCTACATAGTGAGCTCAGAGCTAGCCTGAACTACAAAATGAGACCCTGTCTCAAAAACAAAAACAAAAAAAAGCACATTTTTAAATTTTAAATTGTTTTTACCTCATCCAGCAAAACTATCAACAAATAAGAACACAAAACAACACAGTAGAATCACAGGATTGACTGGTTCAGAGAAGCTTTAATTCCCTCGTTTGTTTATTGCTTTATCTGACTCTAACTTAAATTTCTGCAAAAGGATAATGTTTTACGGGCAAGAGAAAGTTTACTGCCATTATATTCTGTATTTAAATAGTATAAAACACCAATAACTAGAGGCTCTCACATATCCTAATGTATGGCATACATTATTAAAAGCTTAAATGAAACTCTGAAAATAGTAAATATCTTGACAGATGTTATTAGGGTTGGGGAGTGTCATTGAATCTGTCATTTATGAAATTTTTTTTAATCATTCTGAGGAAACTAGAAATGCTTTTCTCAGTATAAAGGCTTGAAAGAATTACAACAGAACCGTGAAAATGCCTATAAATGACAAAGCGTTTAATTTAGATTTTAAAATGACTTCCATTAATTTTTTTGAAAATTATTTTAGCTGTTTCTCTTAAATAGACACATCAACAGGAGGATGCTTAGCCCTATATCTTTTTAAACTATATAGAACATTTAGCCAAATCCTAGTCATATTAGGCACTGACTGTACTTCAGCCCCAGGTCATTTCATAGAAAACTTTCACCAAAAAACACTTGCCATTCAAATAGCTCATCATGAAATTTTTCAATTAGCTTAAAATCTATTAGGTCATCAACTGATACCATGTCACAGTTATCTTATGCATACATAAAAATAAAGCATGTGTTCAGAAAATGTTAAAATTTTAATCAAATGAAGTAGAAAAAAGTAAAAACCTACACTGAATCACTCTACCAAACTAAGTAATCTACCAAGCATAGCACTACCCCAAGACAAGCTTTAATGCCACACTCAATTCTCAGTAACACATACTTGTTCTTTAAAAAAAAAAAAAGCTGTGCTCACAAAGAAAATTGATGTAATACATACATATATATATATATTACATATATATATATATATGAACACCTGTTCTTTATCCAGTCTAGAGCTGATGGGCATTTGGGGTGTTTCCAAGATTTAGCTATTACAAATTGAACAGAATCAGGGACCTTGAGCTTGTGGGGTAAGTGCCAGAACCACTGAGCTAAATCCCTGGCCCAAAATTAATTTTTTTAATCACTGAAATTAGAAAAGGCCTTTACTTGTTTGATTGCCAGAATGGAAATAAAGTGTTAGAATTGGAGTCTTGAACTCATAAAAATACCAATTTTTATCAGCTCCTTGAAATAAGATCTGACAATCTATGGAGTACCCTTTCTGTTAATATTTTACCATAGGTGGTTTATCATTTGCCTTTCTTTTTTTAAACAAAAGCATGAAAAGGAATAAAAGACTTAGGAAGGACAGAGATTTAGCTCAGTGGTTCCAGAGCCTGCCTAGAAACTGCAAGGTCCCTGGTTCAATCCCTGGTACCACATACAACAATACTGGGCATGGTGACTCACGCCCACCAGCAATCAGTACCACACACCACAATGCTGGGCATAGTGGCTCACGCCTGTAATCCCAGCACTAAGGAGGCAGAGGCAGAAGGACTGCTGAGTTCCAGGTCTGCCTGGGCTACATAGTGAGCTCAGGGCCAGCCTGAACTACAAAGCAAGACCCTATATTAAAAAAAAACAAAAACAAACTTAGAAATAAACTGAAAAAAGAAGTGAAAGATCTGTTTAATGGAAATTACAAAACATTAGAAGAAATTAAAGAACTAAAATATGAAGACATCATATTCATGAATTAAAACAATATCATTATAAGGGCAGTAGTCTTCAAACTGATGCAGAAATTAAACACAATGTGAAAAAACTTCCAATTGATTTTATTTTTAAAGAAATTGATAAGCTGATTCTAAAATTCAAATGGAATTACAAGGAAGTAGCTAAAATAGTTTAGAAAAAGGACAAAGTTAGAAGATTCGTAATTCCTGAATTCAAAGCTTATTACAAAGCTACAATAAATAAGACAATAAACATAAAGTAGGCATATAGATCAAGGGAACAGAAATAAATCTAAACACCTATGACTAATTTTGACATCATTGCCAAGATAACTTAATGTGGGAATAGTCTTTTCAACAAATGGTACTGCATTGACAGGCTATCCACATGAAAAGTACAAATCTGAATCTCACACTTGCACAATAAACAAAAATTAACAACATGGATCAATGACCTAAATATATGTGGCATAAGGGTTTTAGAAGAAAGTATGGGCATGATTATGCATAATCCTTGACTAAGCAATTTTTCTTAAATATGTCACAAAAAGCACACAATAAAGGAGAAAAAATAAATCAGATTATTGGAATTTAAATTTAATATTTGTGTCCTTCAAAAGATATTTTTAAGAAAGTACAAATACAATGTGCAACTAGAAGAAAATATTTCCAAATCATATATCTGATATGATTTATATATTTAGAACAATAATTACCCAGTATGGTGGCATATCCTTATTATCCCAGCTACTAAGGAGGTTGAGGCAGGACACCAAACTGCATAGCTTACTAAGACCCTGTCTCGAAATAAATTTTAAAAAAGGACTGAGCCTGCAGGTCAGTGACATAGTGGTCTAGCATGCTTGAGGTTCTGGGTCCAAGTCCCAGTACTGCAATCACTTTATCAGCCAACCACCAGGTATTATTGTCAAAAACAAATATCCTTATTTTTAAAACAGCAAAGATTATGAAAAGCTATTTCTCCAAAAGGTACACAATGGCTTATAAACAAATGAAAAGATTTTCAACTTCATTGGTCACTCTAAAAAGACACTAAATCAAAACCACAAGATGACACCATGTCACAGGCATTAGAATGCTATAATGAAAAAGATGTGAATAATGAGTGTCAATGACAACATGGAAAAATTGGAATCCTCATTCACTCTTGGGGAGAATATAGAATGGCACATTTTGGCAGTGCCTTTTAAAAGGAAAGTATGGACTTTCCTATGTGGTCTAGATATTAAATTCTTAAACATATGATCAAAAGAATTAAAAGCAAAAAAGAATTTAAAACATGTCAGCAATAAACTTGATCATAAATGTTCCTATCAGCATTATTTATAATTGGCAAAACATGGAAGTAGTCAAATATCCATCAACTGAGGAAAGTGGTATGTTGATAAAACAGAATAATATTCAACCAGAAAAATGAAAGGAAGAATTGATATTATATGAATGAACCCTGAAAACACTGCTAAATGAAAAAATGTAGGCATTAAAAAGCCACATTATATAGATCCAATTATATGAAATACAGAATAGGAAATTCCACAAAGAAAGAATTTCAGTGGTTGCTATGAATGGGGGGGATAGATAGTGACCATTGACACAGGGGTTTCTCTTTGGGGTGATCCAAGTTCTGGAATTAGACAATAATGATGGTTACACAGTATGTCCAAAATAATAAAAACCATTAAACATAAAAACCACTTCTAAAGAATGAATTTTAATAGTGTGAACTACATTTTAATGTTCTTAAAGTGTCTGAGAGCTTTTAGGGTGAAAGATTAAAAAAATTGCCAATACAGATGTTTAGAGAGACCCTCAACTGTACAGAACAAAAAGGGAAAAGAAGCCTGAGAAATCATGCAAGAAAATGTGGAATTTCATATCAAACAGAACATCAAGATGGCAGCATCACTCTTTAAGAACTGCTTTTGAGTAATGAATGTTCTTTATAATTAGTCTTACCCAGTTTAAGTTGTCTCTCTTACAAAAGAAGCCTGGTTACTAAATACTTTTTATAATGTGAGCCACTACTGCACACTACTGAAAGCAATCAAGCTTTCACAATGTTCCATAAGTTAGACTTTTTTTGTTGTTGTTGTTGCTTTTTGAGACAGGGTCTCGCTTTGTAGTTCAGGCTGGCCCTGAGCTCACTATGGTGCCCAGGCAAGCCGCCGCGAACTCAGCAATCCTCCCGTCTTTGCCTCCCGAGTGCTGGGATTACAGGCGTGAGCCACCACGTCCGGCATTGTGGTATGCGGCGTTGATTGTTGGTGGGCATGTCTCCACGCCCAGCATTATATGTAGTTACCGGGGATCGAACTCAGGGCCTTGTGCTTGTGAGGCAGGCGCCGGAACCACTGAGCTAACCTTCCGGCCCCGTAAGTTAGACTTTTCTCTAGCTGACCTTTTCTTCATTAAACAAGATTAGTAAAAGTTGGCTGAATGGATTTAATATAAGGTGGACTTCTTTATTTTCAGTCTGATCTTAATCTGACTGTATGAGTTTAGTTATTAAAAAGAAAATCTCCTCTCTTGGCTGTTTTATAAAGTAATAATTTATCACATTATTGTTTTAAATCATGTTTCTTTTTTCCCTTTGCTAGTTCTACTGTAATTTCAAAGCCACAAAATAATTTCCCCAAAACTGACTGAAAATGTAAAAATTCTGATCATTCTGATTTTTGATTTAGACATACTCACCAGAAGTAATATTTTAGTGAATATACACTGAAGAGAAAAAAATATTTTTCACTGTGTCTAATTATTGAAAATATTTTAGAAAAGTTAAGGTAGCCCTGTAAATCAATTTGCTTTGAAATATTTTCTTACATCATTTTGTTTTGTTTTATTTTATTTTCTAGGGCCTCTGAAACTCTTAAGGTACAAAGACTAACTGACCAGTGAAGAGTCTTTACACTACTATAAATAAGATACCCTCCTGTATTGTGCCTATTTAAAGAAAGTTAGACGAACAGACAGATGATAGATTGATTGACCCAATCCAGATGAATGATAGCCAAGAAAGACTTCAATATGGGCATTATGGTGCTATTTCATGAGCAATGTTTCTTGTATCAGTAATATACATCCTAAATTTAAAAGATGAAAATATGAAAGTTAAGAATTAAAAATAGGGCCGGAGGGTTAGCTCAGTGGTTCCGGCGCCTGCCTCGCAAGTACAAGGTCCTGAGTTCGATCCCCGGTAACCACATATAATGCTGGGCGTGGAGACTCACGCCCACCAACAATCAACACCGCATACCACAGTGCTGGGCATGGCGGCTCACGCCTGTCATCCCAGCACTCGGGAGGCAGAGACAAGAGGATTGCTGAGTTCGCGGTGGCTTGCCTGGGCTCCATAGTGAGCTCAGGGCCAGCCTGAACTATCAAAAGCGAGACCCTGTCTCAAAAAATAAATAAATAAATAAATAAATAAATAAATAAATAAATAAATAAATAAGTATTTTTTAAAAAGAATTAAAAATAAAATTTAAAATATACACTATAATACTAGCTTGTACAATTTAGTTTGAAACATCAAACTAAAAGCTTAAACATTCATTCACTTAATCAATAAGCATTTCTAAATTAAGCATTTTTATTTATATTCTAAATTTCAAAATATATCTAGCCTTATTGGTTTTAGTAAAATTAAGACCTTTTGAAGGATGAACACTGTCAATATAGAGCTTACAAAGTGAGTATTTTATAGTAGTCTGAATTGAAGCCTTGGAATCCAGATGTGATCAAAAATATTTCTATAATCACTCATAATGTGGGTTGTCCATACCCTATTAACCTGAAAACTACCAGAATGAGCTAGACAGCTGTTAAAAGAATTATTTTACTTCTAAGAGAGGAAGCATCATGTTAAATTTAAGGGAGAAGTTCATTTATCTATTTCTACAAAGCAACTGGAGATATGAATTAAAAAGAAAAAACATGGAGGATCAAAGCACCAGGTGCTTCTAATATTTTTGACAAAGATATCATGGGTAATAGCACTTTTCCCACAAACCTTTTGTATAATAAGAAACACCATCTGTTAGCTGCTACATATAAATTATCTCATTAAATCTACAAAATATACTATTATTATTTCCATTTTGCAAATGAGGGAAATAAGACTTTGTCAAGTATGTTGTCCAAAGGTCCACACATATTAATTCTAAAATAAATTTTTTCACTATTGCCTGCTTGCCCCTTTTGTTCTTTGAAAGCACTTTTGCACACTGAAAGGGCAACAGGTCCTTGCAATTAAAATAAAACGTATCCTGCAAGTTAAAGCAATCAAAAACAAGGTGCTCTGGAGCCAACATGGCTTCTTATATATTGTGGAAATCTAATGAAACCATCAAACAAAATCTTACATGGGCATATTAGATTCATGTTTTAAAAATCATCAATTAAAAATCAGCAGAAATACAGAAAAAATATTATTGAGGATACTTTTTTAAAATAGAGGGCTGAAACAAGTAATCAATGTGTAAGTAAATAAAATACTGAATTCTTTATGGTATGCAATTTATATGTAAACCTTGCTACAATAATAAACTCTGCAATAAAACATTGTTGAATATAGCAATCCCTTATCCCTGCCCACAAACCCATCCTAGGAATTGAACCCTAGGTATTCAAACAGAGCTGTATCACTGAGACAAGGTCTTGCTAAGTCACTAAGTTGCACAGGCTAGCCTCAAACTTGTGATCCTGCCTCAGATTTTCAGAGTGCTGTGATTAGAAGTATGTGACACAGTGCCTAGCTAACTGCCTACTTTTACATGTAGCATCCAAAGATACACCTGAAGGCTAAATGAATCCCAGTTTCTAAAAATAGCCTTACATGGAAAATACATCAAATCTCTAATTATGGTGTGAGAACATTTATTATCTGACACAACCCTCGCCCTAAACCAGCAAGCCAGAAAGCAGCAAAGCCTTCACAGCCACAAGTCTCCATTTTTAAACCTATTTAGTATTTTCATTTTTAATTGATTTTATTGCTGTATTTTATATATACATTATGATCACAATCACTACTGAGAATTTGTACCAGTTCATGACACATCTTAATACTCACTTCTTCCCATTCCCCTGCTCTCCCAACACCCATCTCCTACATACATAAGCTTTGTTTCCATTTTTTTTACTAACAATAGTATTTTCTTATATTTTAATTAGTATTCTCTATCTATGCATGATTTTATCAGGTTTTAACAGTGACCTTTCCCATTGTGTTTTATAAAGAATAGAATTTATCAGGAAGTCTAATAATGTTTTATGCATTTAGCTTGTTTTTTTTCTCTTCTCCATCCATACAACAGGACATGTTAAATACCACTCATCACAAAATCCTTCACCTGCTGTTCTATGCAAGAATTGCTGAGTGGTTCTAAAGAGTCACATGTCAGTCTTTCACGTATATACACTGTCACATATATTTCTTTCAAATAAAAAAACTATCTGAGCAAATCTGATATTCTGATGTCTCCCATAATCTTATTTACAATTTGTTGTTGTAATAAAAAAATGCCACATTAGGGCCAGAGATTTAACTCAGTGGTTTCAGTGCCTGCCTAGCAAGTGCAAAGTCCCTGGTTTGATCCCAGTAACCAGATACGACAATACCAGGCATGGTAGCTCACGCCAACCAGCAATCAGTATCACATACCACAAATATTGGGTTTGGTGGCTCAAACCTGTAATCCCAGCACTTAGGAGGCAGAGGCAGGAGGATTGCTGAGTTCAAGGTTTGCCTGGGCTACATAGTGAGCTCAGGGCCAGCCTGAACTACAAAGCGAGACCCTCTCTAAAAAAAAAAAAATGCCACATTGATATTTACCAGGTACTAAGTTTACTATTTAAAGAAATTTACTACATCAACATATTACTCATTAGTATACTAAAACTGCCTGATATAATTAGGAGTGTAGAAATCACACAATTTTGATAAAAATCAAAGATGATTTTTACACTGTATAAAATAAAAATCGAAATCAAGTGAATAAGAGAAAACAGAACAGAAACAAATCACTGTTGTCTCTAAATCATAGCTTTCTCCCACTGCTTTTAGGTAAAAACTTTCATTAGCAAATAGTGAATTATTTGGTAGCTCAAATCATTTTTAATCTATCTAAATGGGATCAATTTTAAAGTTTCAATAAAAACTTGGGCTGTAGGTTTCTATAATAAAGATATAATTAGGAGCTCCCAGTTGTACAATGAATATAATTTGGATAGAACTCTTAAAATATCCTTTGCAATTAAAATGCTAGTAATCATTAAACAGGGAAAAGTAAAGGTTTTATGGAAAAGAAAAATGACCAAACATTATTGTATAGCAAATTTCTGGAAACTATATATTAAAATGGCAGATTAATAGTTACTTCTGAAGGAAAAGGTATCTTGGTTCTAACAATCTCTGAAACAACTTAGATACAGATGTCATGGAGCCTAAGTAAATTGTTCCCTGAACAGTATTCTGAACAAAGTCCTACAATGATGATGAATGATACAGAGGGCACATTGTGGCATGTGTGCCATAGGTTCATCACCACTGTCCTTTAGAGTACCTCCAGTCAGGTAAAAGACAATCATAACTGACAAAGTAATTTACAGGGGCTTTATTACAACTGTGAAATAAAGTCCATATTTAGCACATGCTCTAAAAGAAAAGACATTGGCAAGACAGTGATGTGGAAAGATCTATCTCCTATGTCACATTATAAAAGATGTAGATGGCTTCTTTAGAAATGACAAACAATGTGATAGCCCAATCTTGGGAACAACCCAAATGCCCATCAACTGGAGACTGGATAAAGAAGATGTGGGGTTAACAATAAGCCTGCTGGTAAACAGGCTTGGTAAAACTCTTGGAGACATTGGCTTAGGCAGAGACTTTATGAATAAAACCTCTCTAGCACAAGAACTAGCAGAAAGAATCAACAAATGGGATCTCATTCTACTGAAAAGCTTCTGCACAGCCAAAGAAGTCGCTGGCACTGCTAGAAGACAACCAACAACATGGGAAAAA
>PVIC010039480.1:0-17109 GCA_004025085.1 Thryonomys swinderianus
GGCATGGTGGCTCACGCCTGTCATCCCAGCACTCGGGAGGCAGAGGCAGGAGGATTGCTGAGTTCAAGGCTTGCCTAGGCTACATAGTGAGTTGAGGGCCAGCCTGAACTACAAAGCGAGACCCTGTCTCAAAAAAAATCCCCCAAAAAACAAACAAAAAAAATGTTCTTTACATTTACATGTATAAAAGTGCTTTCATTTCTTCTGACTCTAATCACAAAAGATCTCTGTTAATTGACCTACAAAAGGTTTTAATCAGTCTTATGTACAATTATAAACCTAATAATCATAAAAGAGATATTATAATTCAATTTGGCCAAATGTAGTTGATTGCACTCTAGTTTTATAAATTAATTGTCTTACATGTTTGTCTGTCTAGTCATGCAGGTGTTTTTTGAGCTCAGTTGTTTCCTCTTCTTTTTCACTTTTTTTCTTAAAATATTCCCCTATAAATCAAATTGGCTTACAGATAAATGCTATTAAGTTAAATCCATGCCATTCTTCCTCTAGGTTACTGTCTGATCAAAGCGACATCGAGATTTATTTTACAAAAATAATGTGTATTGTTACTTACTTCCAATAACTCAAATATTTTTTTTTTGAGACAGGGTCTTGCTTTTTGTAGTTCAGGCTGGCCCTGAGCTTACTATGTAGCCCAGGCAAGCCTCGAACTCAGCAATCCTCCTGTCTCTGCCTCCCAAGTGCTGGGATTACAGGCGTGAGCCACCATGCCCGGCACTGTGGTATGTGGTACTGATTGCTGGTGGGTTTAAGTCATCATGCCCAGCACTGTATGTGGTTACTGGGGATCGAACTCAGGACCTTGTGCTTGCTAGGCAGGCACTGGAACCACTGAGCTGAATCTCTGGCCTAAACTCAAATAATTTTTACTGGCTACAGGTAATATATTAATTGTCACAATCTGGTTTTTCCAATTTATAAAAATAAGAAAGAATTGTTTTGTTTGTCAAAGTAAATAGAGATCCTTAGATTTGTGAAGACTGTTTAATGGGACTCCTCTTGGTGAACACAGGAGCATGTGCCCAGAAAATAATTATTCTGGTCTTTGTTCACTAATAGGACCCCCAATAATTTTCACAGCCTTACTGATGACACATCTCAACATACATATTCTCAATTATGTTATAATAAATTGGTTACATTGATTATCATCAAAGGGTTAAGCTCTAAAAATGTTGTAAAATATTTACATTGATTAAATTCTAAACATGTTGTTGTGATATGGTTACATTGGTCATCTTCAAAGACTAATTTCTGTGTGATAAACAAAAAGGTGTTATTAGAAGGACGCTGTTGGTACCAACTGCATTGAAGGACATAAGGTTTTATGTAATTGTGATACTTATTACTGCTAGTTTTCTGGTGTACAAAATGTATTCATGCCCTCTAATTGAACAGGTCTTCCAACATATTGTTTATGGTAATAACCTCCTTTTGATTCAGATATTTGTCATTCTTTTATGCTTCAGCCCTCTATGATAACAGACACATCTATAGGTTGATATATTTTTCCTTAGATGACATCCTATCAGAAGATTGATACTTGGGTAAGAGGCTTATTCATGTTTTTTTTTCCCCCTGGGGGAGTGAGGACATTTAACAATGACTATTTTATACTAAGATACACATGTAAGAGTATTACAAAGATAATATCATCCCAATTGTCATCCTAAAATATTATGTATAGATCATGATTTAAAGCCTTTTTCTGTTAACATTCCACAGGGATTCAACCACCAGAAACAACCATGATTAGCAATAATAACAGTCTCTTTACTGTATTTTTATTCCAAATTGATGACTAGCCAGGTAAAATTGTCATAGTTGAGTTCAGTACTCCTATCATAATGCTAATGTTATTAAGCTTCTGGATGTTCAACTACTAAAGTTTAGAAACCAGAACTAGAAAAACCGAGCTAAGAAGAGAACCAGTATTTTGGGCCCTGGCTTTCCAAGGTCAACAACAAGAAGAAGATCCAGGACATGAGGGAAACTTCTCTATACATGCTGCATCTGTAGTGAGTCACCCAATCTCCTGAGCAGGTAGATTGTTGGTCACCAAAATAGTATGATTCAACAAAAAGATATGCCAAAGGAATGTTACCTGGAGGAAAACATCTTCCATGTTTTCACAGAAAGTAACTTGGTCAAGCAAGGTGGTGATGTATCCTGATGGCTGATACTGGCAGAGAAGCTAAGAGGTTCTATGCATGGTTTCGAGGTCATGCTTGAAGAGATTTGACTGATCTTCTTAGAAAGCAAGAGGTTCCTTTTATTCAATGATCCATGATGTTGTGATGCTCAGAGGCAGGATTACATCAGCTGAAGATGTTCTGTGGACAGAGAAATTTGTAATCAACATGAACTCCTTGTGACTTAGAATCCTCAGCAACACATTTCTTATTTTTCTAGGATTATCTGTGGCCCCTGCACTCTGAATCATCTGTTACACTTTTTAAAGTTTATTGGTACATTTTAGGCATACAATGTGATGACATTCATCACTGAGAGTTTGAACCTCTACAATATGTATCTTGGTTCTTATTTTTTCTCCATTCCCCTTCTTTTCTTGCAACTTCTGTACCTCTCCCTATTTACAAAGACAGTCATCTGCTGCATATGTTACACAGGATGTAACAAAGAAAGGTGTGCAAGCTCAGGGTCTTGTTTTTGCAGCCTAGGGCAGCATGCATCAGGACCAAAATTCAGCTTCTTCTCTAAGTCTCATTTTGTTTGTACGTTAATTAATTCGCCTTGTGCTGTTGTGACCCTCAAAAGATGAAGACTTACTGCCAAGGTTCGAGTAGTGTTCCCATTCCCTGTTCCCTACATTCAGGAAGTTCCTACTTAGTGCATGCTGCGTATATGGTCTTGCACAAGTGCTGGGGCCCTAGATACAGGAACAGCAAACCCCCCACCTTAAGAAATGATGATTTTCTGAGAGCCTGAATTGGGTCAGGATCCGGAAGCCTCTTGGCTCTGAGGGTAGACCTAAGGTCCTGAGGCCATCTCCCTGTCCTCTCCAAGGCCTGGTTCTCAGCAGGCCACTTCTACACTGGCTGTCATTTAAGAAAACCCCCACAACAGTCCCCTTTCTCCTGTTTTTAAGTGACTGAACTGAGGTTAGGAAGATGCTCTTCCTCTTCTGTGTGCTTTGCCTGTCTGCCTTGGAAAGGGATGAAAGGTTAAGATATATTGTGAATTCAGCCCTCTTAGCCCACTGTAAAAGGGAAGAAGGCTGGGGCTGAAGAGGATCCACCTGAGCTCTGAGAGTATAGTCCGAATTTTGGCCCTTGCAGGTAGCCCTAGTTCTCACCTTCACCCTAAAGCCTTTAACTACCATGGCTGCCACTTCTGGGCTTCTGTGTGACTCAAAGCATGAATCCTAGCTAGCCCTGTGTCCATCATGAGTAGTGTATTAGCAGAGTTGACGTCACCATGACACCAAATCAAAACGCCCTCTCCACATGGGATTTCTTCATGTGATCTCAGCAGGGTGTGGCAGACCCTGTGAGCCTATATTGTGCTGTGACAACTTGTAGGTGACACCAAGGGAAGCTCTGGCCATGCTGCAGCATTGCCCAGGGTGTCACCTGCGTGTGTATGGCTAACATCTTCTGTGGCCACAAGGCACACATTTTGCTGTTTGGAAATGTGTGTAAAATTTGTACAGTAAAAGTTTTTATAATTTCTGTCAGATGTCTTCCTCAAATGGTATTGATTTAAATGAAAATAGCTAGTATTAATAAAAAGATGATTTCTTGTTTTCATTGGAAAGACCTGGATCAAGGTACATGGAACGATTTGTGTTCTCTTTGTAATTTCTTGTGAGTCCTAAACTGTTTCTGAATAAAAAGTTATAATAAAGTGCAAACATTAGAAGGCAAAGATGACTTCCTGAGCACTATAAAATTCAAATAGAATCAGTTATCTGAGTAGGCAAGGGGAAAAGCTGAGGACAGGAACTCCATTTTCAGGGGTTAGCAGCTTCCTAGTTTCAGCCCACTGTTGCACATGAAAATGTAGCAGAGTGTTGCAGAAACACAAATTTTCAAAAGAAGCTAGAAATGTGAAGTCTGGCCGGGTGTTGTGGCTCACGCCTGTCATCCCAGCACTCGGGAGGCAGAGACAGGAGGATTGCTGAGTTCGAGGCTTGCCTGGGCTACATAGTGAGCTCAGGGCCAGCTTGAACTGCAAAGCAAGACCCTGTCTCAAAAAAATTAAATAAAAAAATAATAAAAAAGAAATGTGAACTCTGGATTTTCCAGTGCGGAGGTTTGAACTCAGAGCTACTCACAGGTGACACCAGCCCTGTAACACTGATCTACAGGCCAGCAATTCTTATTTTATTTTGAGACAGTCTCACTAAGTTACCCAGGCTGACATCAAACTTGTGATACTCCTGTCTCACCTTTTGAGGCACTGGGACTATGGGCATATGGCAGTATACTTAGGTTCAAAAGCATTTTGAAGGCCAGAGATTTAGCTCAGGGGTTTCAGCACCTGCCTAGTAAGTGCAAGGACCCTGGTTTGATCCCTGGTAACCATATACAGCACTAGGTGTGGTGACTCACGCCCACCAGCCATCAATACCACATACCACAGTGCGGGGCCTGGTGGCTCACGCCTCTCATCCCAGCACTCAGGAGGCAGAGGCAGGAGGATCGCTGAGTTGGAGGCTAGTCTGGGCTACATAGTGAGCTCAGGGTCAGCCTGAACTACAAAAGGAGACCCTGAATGAAAAAACTAAAAAAAAAAAGTTTTGGGATTAAGGGGGATTTTTGCTTGCATATTATAGCTCCAATCAGAAATCTAAATCACGTACAGGTTGATGGTCAAAAAGATATATTTCCAAGGTCACAATAAATTATTCTTATTCTTAGTAACATGATTAGAGGTAGAGTGGTTAAGAATTCTTTACCTTCCATGGAATCTTATTAAGAGTTAGCAGTCTCTCTCTCTCTCTCTCTCTCTCTCTCTCTCTCTCTCTCTCTGCCTGTCTCTCTGTGTGTCTCTTTTTCTCTCTCTCTCTCTCTTTCTGTCTCTTCTGTCTGTCTGTTGTCTCTCCTTGTGTCTCTCAATCTCTCTCTGTCTGTTTCTGTCCCTTCCTTCATCTATCTCTCCCTGTCTCTCTCCCTGACTCTATCAGCCTGTTGCTGTCTCTGTACCTCTTTGTGGTCATTTCCACATTGGTACGTATCTCTCCTCAGAGAAGCAACCTACATTCATGGCATTTCTGCTTAAATATTACCAATCTAAGAGCTGGGGATTTAACTCAAGTGATACCACGCCTGCCTTGGAGGCATAAGGGCCCAAGTTTTATTCCCAGTAATGAAAAAAAAAAAACCAATCTGATTTATTTAAGAACATTGAAATAGATTTTATACGGGAAGTGTTACTTTCTCTTCTTAGTGATGATTCACAGGTGTTCTAAACTAGCATGTTAAGAATTAGAAGAAACAACACCATGTTTGGGAACTGACACGGTCTATTTACAAAATGCTTACTGATCTTAACCAGTTGTCTTCACACTTGAGTGTGCAACCGAGGCCTTGTTGAAACTCAGATCTCCAAGTCTTAGCCAGAGTTTCTGATCCAGTAGACCTAGACTGGGGCCTGAGAGCTGTATGTATAAAAAGTTCCTGCTTTGAGAAACACTGCTTTAAACATTACTGAAGGAAAAAAAAATACACACACATGATAGTTTTGTTTGAACTGAGGTAGAATTAATTTTTAATTGAATTCTTTATTGGTACATTTTATATGCAGTTCACAATCACACTCAACATTGGGGAATTTGTACCAGTATATGACAGAAGTTAATTCTCATTTTTACCCATATCCCTACCCACACACAACCTTCCACTCCTTATATACATGCTATTTCTTTTTCTTTCCAAATTATATTTATTCTTTCCCCTCATTATGTTCCCCACCACGTTGCCTTTAAATATTTCCTATTTTACAAAATCTATCATACATTCTAGAACTTATTTACATCTATAGGTTCTCATACCAGAGAAAAGATATGGTATTTACATATCTGTGACCTATTTTACTTATTAGTGTGTTGTCAAGGTGTATCCATTTGCACATAAATGAATGAAACTTGTCATTCTTTATGACAGAGTAATACTCCATTTTATAAAAACCCCACATCTTCTTTATCCATTTTCCAGTTGATGGGAATCTGGGTTGTTTCCAAGACTGAGCTATCACAAACTGAGCTGCTATGAACATGGGTGTACATATGACTTTACAATATGATTCTTTCAATTCCTTCGAGTATATTCCCAGCAGGGGAATGGCAGGGTCCAATTGGACCTCTAATCCTAGTTTTCTGAGGAATCTCCACACTGATCTCTACAATGCTTGTACAAGTCTACAATCCCACCAGCAGTGGAGAAGGATTCCTTTCTCCCCACAGTCTCACCAACATTTATTGCTGGTTGATTTCACAATAGCAGCCATTCTTTGTGGAGTGAGATGAAATCTCAGTTTGTTTTCATCCAGCTGGCCCCATTCCACACCAGAGCCAAGCTGAGACAGATTAGAATTAATTTTTAAATTCCACTTAGAAGCCAGGTGTGGTGGCACGTGCCTATAATCTCACCTCTCAAGAAGCAGAGGCAGGGGATTGCTATGAATTTGAGGTCAGCTTGGGCTACATAATGAATTCAAGACCAGCCTGAACTACACAGCAAGAACCTGTCTCAAAAAATAATTTTGAAAAACTTCTATGTGGACTTAATGCTAAAACTTGTTTTTATTTTATTTTAATAGCAAAAACATTTATTGGTACATTTTAGGCATATGTAGTGATAACACTCATCATAAGGAATTTGTACCTGTGCATGATACCTCCCACCTCTTTCCTCCCCTTTCCTACATGGCCTCTGCCCTCCTTATGTACAAGTTTTGTTCTGTTTCATATTTTCCTTCAATTTCTCCTTTTTTTCTTCTCTCTTCCTTCTCCCTCCTCTTCTCTGTTCCCTTTTGCATTTGAACATTTTCCCAATGTCTAGTATACATTTCATGTTCTGTTATTTTGTTTCTTTTCCTGTACTGGGTGAACTTGTGTTTGTGAGGCAGGGACCAGAACCACTGAGCTAAATCCCCAGCCCCTTCTAGTGTAATTTAGTTCTTATTTCCACTTTCAGTTTCTTACACCAGAGAAACAATATGATGCCTAAACATATGTATCTGATTTATTTCACTTACGACTATGGTCTAAAGGTCCATTGATTTAGCTAGAAATGAGTCTAAAACTAATTTTTCTTTATGGCAGAATAGTTCTCTGTTGTATAAAAGAAACCATATCTTCTTTATCCATTCATTGGTGGGCATTTGGGCTCTTTTCAAGATTTAGCTGTCACAACCTGTGCCATTATAAACATGGATGTGCATATATCCCTGCAGCATGATGCCTTTATTTATTTATTATTATTATTTTAATTTTTTTGGAGACAGAATTTCACTATGTAATTCAAGCTGGCCTTGACTCACTATGCAGCTCAGGCTGACCTTGAACTCATGGCGATCATCTTGTCTCTGCCTCCAGAGAGCTGGGATTACAAGTGTGTGCCACCATGTCTGGCTATGCTTTAATTCTTTCAGAAATACCCAGCAAGGAATAGCAGGGTCAAATGGGACCTCTAGTCTTAGTGTTTTGTGGAATCTCCACACTGATTTCCACAGTGGTTGCACCAGTCTACCTCCCACCAACAAAGGAGAAGGCTTCCTTTTTTGCAGCAGTCCTTTGGCATGTGCTGTTGGTTGATTTCTCTTTTTCTTTTCTTTTCTTTCTTTTTAATACAGGGTCTTGCTTTGTAGTTCAGACTGTCACTGATCTCACTATGTAGCCCAGGTAAGTCTTGAAGTCAGCAATCCTCCTGCCTCTGCTTTCCAAGTGCTGGGATTACAGGCATGAGCTACCACACCTGGCTGTTGGTCGATTTCTTGACAACAGCCATTCTTTGTGGAGTGAGGTGGAATCTTAGCATTGTTTTAATTTGCATTTCTTGAATGACCGGTGATGGTAAACATTTTTTCATATATTTATTTGCCATTTCTACTTCTTTATCTAAGAAGTGCCTTTCAAATGGTGTTTTTTTTTTTTTTTTTAGATTGGGCCTTTAAATGGAGGGGGCCTGATTTTTTGAGTTCTTTATATGTTTTAGATAGTAGTCCTCTGTTTGATGAAGAGCTGGTAAAAATTTTTTTCCCAACATTATGTATTGTATCTTCACTGTCTTCGTGGTTTCTCTTGCTGTGCAAAGGCTTTTTAATAAGATGCAATCCCAGTTATTGATTCTCTGTACTATTTCCCACATGGTCTGGATTTTGTTGATGAAGCATTTGAGTACTTTTATGCCCACGTGTTCTAGCTATTGTCTTTTCCAGGAGCTTTAGTGTTTGTATTTTAATTTTTAGATCTTTGATCCATTTTGACATTAGGTTAGTGCATGGTGCAAAACATGGGTTTAATCTCAGTTTTCAGTACATGGAAAGTCAGTTTTCCCATCACCATTTATGAAATAGGATGTCTTTCTTCCAGTGAAGGAGTTTGGCTCCTTTTTTCAAAGATTAGGCCACTGAGTGCCTCTGGAGTTATTTCTGCATCTTCTAATCTATCCCTTTATCCTTAGGTTTATTCTTTTGCCAATACTATACTGTTTTGCTCACAATAGCTTTGTAATATAATTTCAGGTCAGGGATTGTGATACTCCCTGTCTTGTCTTTGTTGCACAGAATTGCCTTTCCTACTGTAGTTCTCTTCTGGTTCCAAGTTTATTTTAGGATTACTTTTTGTAATCCTGTGAGATATGCTAGTGGAATTTTGATCCGGATTGCATTAAATCTGTCTAACAATTTTGGAAGTATGGCCACTTTCACTATATTGGTTCTTCCTACCCAAGAATAAGAGATATATTTCCATTTTCTGGTGTCTTCTTCTATCTCCTTTTTCAAGGTACTATAATTTTCATTGTGAGGGTCTTTTACTTCCTTTGTTAGATTTTTGTTCTGGTACTGGGACTCAAACTCAGGACCTTGTGCTTGTCAGGCAAGTACAGTGTCATTGAGCTAAATCCCCTGCTCCTTTATTAGATTAATTCCTAGGTACTTCATTTTTTGGATGCTGTTGTGAAAGGTGTGTTTTCCTTAATGTCTCTATCAGTGAATTTGGTATCTGTGTATAGGAAGGCTACTGGGCTTTGGCTGTTCATTGTGTATCCAGTTACAACACTGATTTTGGTTATCACATCTAGAATTCTTTTGGTGGAGTTTTTGGACCTTCTAAGTAGAGTATCATGTCATCAGCAGGTAATGATAATTAACTTCCTTTCCTGTCCTTTTTCTGTTTATTTCTTTCTTTTGTCTAATTTCTCTGGCTAGGGTTTCCAGAACTATATTGAACAAGAGTGGTAACAGTGGACATCCTTGTCTTGTTCTTGATTTTATAATTAAATCTTCATCTTTTGTTCTATAATATAATGTATTATATAGATTCTTTTATGTTGAACCAGTCTAGAATTCTTGGGATAAATCTTTTCTCATCTATATTCATAAGGAGCACTGATTGGCATTTTTCTTTTCTTGTGGTATTTTTCTGGCTTTGGTATCTGAGTAGTGCAGCCCTTACACAATGCATTCAGAAGTACTCTCTCCACATTAAAAAACAACAGAAACCTTTTTGCAGTGGTGAAGATTGAACCAAACGCCTCATGCATTCTATACTCATGATCTACCACTGAGCTGCACCATCCCCCTCTTCTACTTCTGGAATAGTTTGAGTAAGATCGTTGCTGACTCTTGTAAATGTGTGGTACATTTCATCAATGAAGCCATCTATCCCTGGACACTTTTTGTTGTTGCTGTTGGGAAGATTTGACTACAGATTCTCCCTGTCATTATAGCTTTTTGTTTTGTTTTGTTTTTTGTGGTACTGGGGATCAAACTCACAAAACTTGCACTTACAAGGTAGGCAGTGGGGCTACTGAGCTAAATCCCCTGCCCTCTTGTAGTTTTGAATCAGTTCTGTAATTTATATATTTCTAGGAATTTGTCCATTTCATATAGATTATCCAACTTCTTGTCATATAATTATTCATAATTTCCTTATAATAAGAATTTCTGTATGAATCAATAAAATGCATTTTATTGAAACATTATAGGTTGGAATTAATTTAAAAATATTGCTTCTAATCTTACAATTAGACAATTAGTAATCTTACAATTACTTCTAATCTTACAATCTTACAATTAAATATAATTTCAAAGAATGACATTCAATATTACTTCCACAGTGTATTAAAGTTATGGCAAAAAATTACAATTGTGCATTTAAAATATTCCTATCACTTACATTTTCACGCAGTAGTATCTGTTGAGGAGCTACCTGTTTAGTAACTCCCCCCATATCCATCCCAACTTTCCACTCAGTTGAGTCAGCAAATACTGTAGAACCTAATATGTATTAGGACATAATGTAGGTTCCAGGAATTCCTAACCTAGTTTTGGGAGTTTGGGAAGGAAATGACAACTTAGTTGAAATAGTATTCATATAGGAGTTAGCTAGTTTAGTATATTGGTGGAAGGACAGACAATATTCCCAACAGAAAATAGCATAATCAAAGGGCTTGAAGTGAAAAAGTGTAGTGTATAGAAAACAGAGTGTGTACAGACTTCAAAGAGGCATATTACAGCCATGGTGGAGGTTGAGACAAAGTAGTGAGAAGTATGGTTGGAACAGAAGACTAATAAATCTTGTAGGGCCTTCAAGTCATGCTAAAGATTTTTCACTTTTTCGTATAGTCAATAAGAAACACTTGGAGAATTCTAAGTCAGTGGTTGGTGTGAAAAAATTTGCATTTTTAAGATTGCCAAGGATGCCGAGTGGAAGTTGAACTGGAAGAGGTCAAATAAGGATGAAAAAAATTGGAAAGGGGGCTTCTTCTGCAATGATTTTGACAAAGTACTGATTGTAACTTGGACTAAGATGGTGGTAGTGGGAAGGAAGAAAAGCAGAAGATTAATGAGTATTTCAAACATACACTCAATGACAAAGATAACTCCTAGATTTCTGGCTTATTAACCCGATGAGAGGCTGATACTACAGAACAAGAAGGCAATATTGTATGGTGAGTAACTCCGCTAATCACAACACTTGAGTGGCTGAAGAAGGATTGTGAGTTTGAGGTCAGCCTGGGCTACATTCAAAATAAGACAATATTGCTGGGCGTGGTGACTCATGCCTGTCATCCCAGCACTCGGGAGGCAGAGACAGCCGCATTGCTGAGTTCGAGGCTTGTCTGGGGCTACATAGTGAGCTCAGGGCCAGCCTGAATTACAAAGAGAGAACCTGTCTCAAAAAAAAAAAAAAAAAAAGAAAGCAGTACTGGAAGAGATTCAGAAAGAAAACCAAAATTAGGCATGGAAGTGATATATTTGAGGTTCTTTGGGACCTTTAAATGGAGATGTTGGATATACTGTTAAAAATCTGGGCTAGGGATGCATATTTAAGAACCATCAGTAGATCATTTTTTAAAGCAATGATGTGTTAGTTAGCTTTTGACACTGTGACAAAATACTTGAGAATATCAATTTAAAGGAAGTATGACCATTAACATTGTCAACTTGAGTAAAAATATGCACAAGTAAAGCATAGTTCTGGGTCTGACTGACGGGATCTACTGAATACTGAAGCTATATCCCCTACCTGTGAATGGCACCAACCAATGGGCTCATTGCTTGAATAGCAACAAAGGGAAAATGAAGGAAGGCTCACTTCTGATTCTTCAGAGGAGCTCCATTCTTCACCTTTACCTTGGACATTGTTCCCTGGCTTCTAGCTCAGACTTTTCAGCCTTCTAGCACAGACCCTTCAGTCTCCTGATATGGACTTGCATGGGACACTACAGTGAATACCATACCTTCAGCTGGATTCCTCAGATCTCCAGCATGAAGATAGCTCCTTTGCACAATCTCACACCTGGGTCTGTGGGAACCCATTGTAACCCTATCTTGTAAATCCCTGTATGTTTATATATCTTGCATGAAATGTATTTCTCTAATAAGCACTGAATGATACAGGAGGAAATATTTATTTTGTTTCATAGTTTCACAGGTTTTAGTCCATGGTCAGCTAGTTCCATTGCTTTCAGGCTGTGGGCAGAATATCATGGCAGCAGTGTGTGGCAGAGAAAGTTGCTCAGGTTTGGAAACCAGAAAGCAGAGAGAGAGTGAAGAAGCCAAAAAGGAAGCCAACAGGAACAAAATATTTCAATCTTTAAAGCCACACTGTCAGTGAGTGCTCTATCCAGTTGGCCCCATCTCCTAATAAGGTCACGGAACTATAAATTTATCAATAAATTAACATTCATCAACTAACACTGATGAAGCTAGAGCCCTCATGAACTAGTCACTTCTCCAAATCCCTACCTCTGAACGTTTCTGCCCTGGAGATCAGGGACCCAAAATATAAGGTTTTGGAGAACTGTTTGAACGCAATTTAAACCATATTGAAATAAATGACATTACCTAGAGAGAAAGAGAGTATAAAGGAAGAGACTAGGCCAAAGGACAAAGCATGAAAGAGCACCAGCCCTTAAGCATCTGCTTGAAGAATCCAAAGACTACAACAGAATAGTCAGAGAGATGGGAGACTCGGAAAAGAGTTTAGGGAAACCGTAGAGTTAATAAGTCATATATTGAAATGGTCAGATTGAAAAGTATCTTTTGGGTTACTGAACAGAGATTGTTCTAAGTTTCTTTTATTTGAAAGTGATTTCAGTGGAAAGAGGGGTTGGGTGCAGTGACGCCTGATTGTATTGTTTTGCAAATGACTGAGAACTGAGTACCTATAAATAACACTCTACACGCAAGCTCAGTTTTTTGGGGAACATATTATCCTTTCTATGCCTTAAGTCCTTCAAAATGAGAATGCAATAATACCTTCCACATAGATTTGTTATAGTGATTGCATTCATCAGTGTAAAGCACTTGGCACAGCATTGAAAGATACTACATGCTTAATAAATATTAGATGTCTTTACTCAGAATAGTATATCATATATGTGGCATTTTAATGTACAATGTTCCTTCAGAACTTAGGCTCTTGATTTGTGTAATATTCAGTTTAACATAAAATGAGTACTTCAAATAAACTATCTGGTATAACAGAATGTGTTTGGTAGAATTGAAGTGATTTGAACTTATTTGATGATGGGAATTTCAAGGCTTTTTAGTTTAACCTGCTGTAGCAGCACTGAGCATAAGCTTATATTGTGTCAGAGTATAACTTCATTATTATAAGACTAATGTAAGTATATCTTTGCTTTTAGTGTAGAAATGCTGACTTATTTAGGAAAATGATATGATGTGCTAGAATGCTTTGGAAGAAGCAACAAAAGCCAACTAGGAGAGACTTAAACAAGAAGAAATTCTCTATTTATTACTTCCAATAGTAAAATGTCTCAAGAAAAGGAAGCTTTATGTTTGGTTAAGTCATGGAGCATAGCACTGTGTCATAAAGACACATAAATGTGGATCTATAAGACCCATGTTTATTCTTTTTTTTTTTTTTTTTTGAGACAGGGTCTCTCTTTGTAGTTCAGGCTGGCCCTGAGCTCACTATGTAGCCCAGGCAAACCTGGAATTCAGCTATCCTCCTGCCTCTGTCTCCCAAATTCTGGGATGACAGGCGTGAGCCACCACGCCCGGCACTGTGGAATGTGGTATTGATTGCTGGTGGGCGTGAGTCACCACGCCCAGCATTGTATGTGGTTACTGGGATCGAACTCAGGACCTTGTGCTTGCGAGGCAGGTGCTGGAACCACTGAGCTAAATCTCCGGCCCAAGACCCATGTTTATTCTTTAGAATATTTCTATTAATGGACTATATATTTTAATTTTGAGTTTTATTATATTAAACAATGAGTACTTAGGAAAATAATCACAAATATAGTACTGAATTTTTATATTTATTAAATGTTTATTTAAAAAGCATCAAAATTTTCAACATGGACTCTTTTTTGGTGTACAAAGTCTAAAAAAGAATGACACAAATAAATTCTTATATGAACCACATTGAAAATGCCAACAGTACCTTACAAGAAAAGCTTTACTCAGTTATTACACCTAAAGCAGTTTGCACCAATGGTGATCATTCCATATACGTGCATCACTTACACTGACAGAGCATGTGTTTTGCTTTCCTGGTGTTCTTATAGGACTTACTTGACATCTTGTTGGTTTTATCAGGAGTTAATTGTATTATACAGTGTGCAAGTAACAGGAATATAAAATATCAATACAAGTATTAAATTTTAATATGTACTGTGCAATTAGAATAAACATCAACAATTTCACATCAGCTGTGTATTTGCTTACAAAACCCAAAAGAGAACATCAGAAATAAAAACCTGCACGAACCACAATGGAAACACAAACAAAGATCTACTACAGAAATATTCTTTGCTTCAACTGTTACACTCGAGGCACTCTTCACACATAACAACTGCATGTTCCATACAAAAGTATCGTAGCATATATGTTTTGTTTTCCTGTCTGATCTTGTAAGGCACAGTTGACATCTTTTTGGTTTTCCTGTTATCATACTAGGTCTTTGGGATGTTGCATCTGCCGGTTCACCTGTTACCTCACCAGTGTGCTTTACAATTTTTTGGCATAGTTCCCTGAGCAGAAATATTTTGTTTTTCCTCTGCTGTAAATGACCTCTTATGAGTTCTAGTCCCAATCTTCTAAGAAAATTTCTTGGTGTTATTTTGTACTTGTTATTTTCTTTGTAAACTGTAAAACTCTTTATGCCACACGTGTGTAGGACTGAGTAAAACACAACCATTGGCCAGTGCTTTGTGCCTTGAATGACTTCATAGTCTCTGCATAACTCATCAATAACTATCCCACCTTTGGTTTTGTTGAAGGAAGTTTCCACCTCAGACTTCTGTCTGGTAAAGTTTCTCTCTCATTATTTCCATTATGGTGCAATGTGGACATCAGCAGTAACAGTTTGTTTCTCTTTGCCCTGTACAAGGCCAACATAAATCTTTCTGAAATTCTAAGATTGTACTACGTAATTCTGTTTTGAAATTGCAACGCTTCACTTGGAATTTCTCCTTTGTTCCTGTATATAGTTTCTGCGCTTCTCAACTTGTGCTCTTTTACCAAATGTAACATTGATTGGAATCTGGTAAACCAATTGTTGAATATCATACTCAGATTAGTTTGAGAGATGTGAGCAAAAACTCTATTCACAACATCATTTGGTTTATTAGTATCCAGATAAGGACCTGATAGCTGAGCTCCAGGATAAATTCTAAACAGAAAGCATAATAAGTCTTTGCATCTACAAGGAGATACATTTTATGCCATATTTTGACCCATCTCTTTTCCATAAGTCATTTACATTCCTGTGGGCACCATAATGAAATCCCTAAGTACAGCAGACCTGTGAATGTTTTCAATTTTGCTAGTGAGATGTCATAATAAATACATTTTTGAATATGGGTATTGGTGCATACAAAATGTTTTACTTGCATCTCAGCCTTTGTGTATTTCACAGGATCTTTTAGCATTTTGTCTGTTACAATTCGCAATGTTGAATGGCAGAGCTGGCACTTTGTCTAGTAGATTTCACCCCTGCCAAGACCCTCACTATGTTTTTGGACCTAGTTCTAACATTGTATTTTTCCATTTGGTTGCATGGCCATTTGCAACATTTAGACTGGTCAAATATGTGCTCACATTGTTGTTTTCTTCATCATCTCAATCAAGGAGCTCTGCATTCCCTATCAGTCAATTGTTCCTTCATTTCACTGTCACAGTAGCTTTGGCTCACATGGCCAATATCAAAGTCATTATCATCATCAAACACCCACACCTCTCTTCTGTTATGAAAAACATGCATTTTACCATAATGGATCATCTCCATCATCCATGCATGATGATTCATTTTTGACCTCTTCTAAAATTTGCGAATCTGTTTTTTCATGTGCCATTATACTGAGTTGGGCTACTTCTACCAGAAAAATCAAAATAAAACAAAACAAAAAAAAAAACCAAATCCTGGAATGGTGTGACTCTGTTGTGCGCTCTGTGATACTTGAGTAAGCACGTGCAGAGCATGCAAAGTTAGATGGAGCAAAACATGAGTAAAAATTGCGTCTTGCCACTTAGCACACATGCACATACTTTGCTCTTCAGCCTACCAACTGAGTAAACACATAGATTGCTTCCTGTATCACTCAGGGAATTGTACTGTGATGTACAACTGGCCACTGTTATGCTAAAGTACAAATTTACAGTAGAAAAGGTAGAGATGGGCCCACTGGACTGTGTCATGTTTGGTAGGTTCGGTGCCTCAGTGATATCCTCTGAAACCCAAATTCTTTCTATTTCTTCAGTTTCTCATTGTCAGCAGCCTCACTAACCTATTACGGTAGAAATTGACCTAAGCTTAAAGATACAGGAGTAGTGTGAACTCATACATATTTATAGATGGTAATAAAGATATGTATCAATGTACTATTAGCAGTTACCTCTGGAACATGACATTATAGATGGAATTTTAGTTTTGCTTTGAGCATTTCTATAGTATTTATATATTTTTCACAAAGTATAAACAATAAAGGTGGTTTTATTCCTAGGTAATATATCACATTATAAAATAAAAACATTATTCCTGTTAAATATAAGTAATGAGTGATATTATAAACTATATTTTTAAGGGCTGGGAATTTAGCTCAGTGTTTCTGGAACCTGCATGAGAAGAGCAAGGTCATGAGTTCGATCTCTGAAAAAAAAAAACACACACAATATTTTTAATGGTTTTGGTTCATACTGAACTGTCCTTCAAAATGGTACTGATGTCGATCCATTTAGGTGCAAATGGAGACATCTGGAGGATATACTAATAAGTGAAATCAATAGATCACAGATAGACAATTTCCGGATCTTCTCTCTGGCATGAACACCTGTGGATGCAAATGAGTTCTAGAAAGTAGGACAGCTTTTATAGAGTGGAATATTTCTATAGGAAACTTGGTGTGGGAATGTGATGAGGGGAAG
>PVIC010039481.1:0-17108 GCA_004025085.1 Thryonomys swinderianus
TTGCTGGTTGAGGGGGAAGTGACAATTTGGGTGTGTGTGTGTGTGTGTGTGTGTGTGTGTGTGTGTGTGTGTGTATCTTGGAATTTCTTTTGATATTCAGCTCCAGTTTCAATTTGCCATGAAATGACAGTATGGAGGGGACAATGTCAATTAGTTTGCAATCACTTCAACATGTTCTATCATGTATGATGTGATCTATTTTGGAGAATGATCTATGAGCAGCTGAGAGGAATGTAAATTCTGACTTTGTAGGCTGATATACTCTGTAGTTATCTTTTGAGTCCATTTGCTCAAAAATTTGGTTTAGCTCAAGTATGTCCTGGGTTTTTTTTTTTTTTTTTTGAGACAGGGTCTCACTTTGTAGTTTAGGCTGGCCCTTAGCTCACTATGTGGTCCAGGCAAGCCTCAAACTCAGTAATCCTCCTGTCTCTGCCTCTCAAGTGCTGGGATTACAGGCGTGAGCCACCACACCCAGCAAGTATGTCCTTCTTGATTCATTGTCCAGTACATCTTTCACTTTGTGATTTTGGGAAAGTGAATTTACCTAGTTCTATTGTAGTAGTGGTTTTCTGGCTTTTCAGGTCCATTAATGCTTGTTGTTTAGAATTTGCTGCATTAGACTTTGATATGTAACTATTTATGAATGATATTTCTTTGTCCTCATTTGCTCCTTGTTTGAGGATATAGTCTCCTTTTTGTCTATTTTAATTTGCTTTGATTTAAATCTCTATTATCTGCAAATTAGATAGCAGTTTCTTCTTTTTGCAGTTTTTTTGGTGCATGCAGAATTGTTTTCCATCCCTTTATTTACACTCTGTGGGTTTCTTTCTGTATTACATGTGTTTCCTCTATGAACCAGATTGTAGGTTCTCACTTCTTCATTCAATCTGCCAATCTGTGTATTTAATTATCCTGCTGAGTCCATTGACATTAATGGTTATGGCTTATAAGACTAGATTTAAGCTACCATGGTTTCCTATTTTTGGCTCTTTTGTTACTTCCATATGTCCCTTTTCCTTTGGGTTCTTGTTTGGGCCAATGAGTTCACTTTGTTCATTCTCACGTGTTGTTAATTTTCTCTGTATTATTATTATTATTTGTATTTTTTTAGACAGTGTCTCACTTTCTAGTTCAGGCTGACTCTGAGCTCACTATGTAGCCTAGGCAAGCCTTGAACTCAGCAATCCTCTGCCTCTGCCTCCCGAGTGCTGGGATTACAGGAGTGAGCCTCCATGCCTGGCAAATTTCCTTTGTTTTTTTGAAAGTGCATTCTTTAGAATATTTTGAAGTGCAGATTTCATATTTCTGATGATTTTCCAGTGTTTTCTCCCCTATTTTTTCAGAGAATTATCTTACTTTCCATCAATTCTGAACGGTGATTTTGCAGGATACATTTATGTATGTTTGAGATGGTTTGCCTGCAATACTTGAAACACCTTCCTCCAGCCTCTCCTTGCATTGACTGCTTGCTTTGAAACGTGTCCTATAATTGTAGTTGGTTTGCATATGGAGGGATTTTTTCTAACTTCTTTCAGTATTTTAGTCTTTTTTTTAGTACCTGAAACCTTGATAATTACATGTGGATGTGTTGGTAATCTTAGGGCCTGCTTTTATTTGTTTGAGCCCTATATGTCTCTTTTATGTTTATGTCCCATTCCTTTCCTGTGATGTTTTCTACCAACTTTTGGTCAACAAATCTTGGCAATGTGGTACAAAAAGGAATTATTCTCCACTTTAGGAAGGCTTCTAGACTGGAACAGGCTTGATGGAATTGAGTGTGGAGAAAATGGCTAAAACTATGATTCAAGAACCCACTTAATCTTGCAATTTCATTGTGTACACAAAAATATACATGGAAGAATTAAAAAGACTTATATCCTAGAAACAAAGTTCATCCATGTTCATAGCCACTCATGTTGAATGTCTTATTTTTCTACAAGATAAAGAGGTAGCAACACCAGGAAATGGCTAAAACATGGGTTCCAAGCATTGGTGGTGATCTTTAATGCAGATAGAATCCAAGCTGTCTATCCTAATCTATCTTATAGTGCACAGAGTGTTGCACTTTGAGATGCGGTAACCTGCTGAGATGTATAGGTAATATCAACATTGACTTCTAATAAAGAAAGAGGACAGATACATAAATTTTGTCTGATTGAAACTTAAATCCCCCTCCTTGCAAAACTTTGACAATATGGGACCAGAGGGTTAGCTCAGTGGTTCTGGTGCCTGCCTTGCAAGTGCAAGGTCCTGAGTTTGATCCCTGGTAACCACATACAATGCTGGGCATGGAGACTCATGCCCACCAATAAATCAATAGCACATACCACAGTGCTGGGTGTGGTGGCTCATGCCTGTCATCCCAGCACTCTGGAGGCAGAGGCAGGAGGATTCCTGAGTTCGAGGTTTGCCTGGGCTACATAGTGAGCTCAGAGCCAGCCTGAACTACAAAACAAGACCCTGTCTCAAAAAAAAAAAATCTTAACAATATGATTTCAAAGTACTTATCAACCCTCTCTAGTACAGTAGCCTAGTAAAATATCATCTTGACTGTACTCACCTGATATGTCCTCAATGTTTACAGGGTATAGGTGAGCCCCACGTTTGGGGTGCTCGTTGTTGATCACCAAGAGGAAAAGATGAGAGGCCCGCACCAGGAGGGTAAGACAAAATATCACCCACGCAGCCTACAGGGAGTTTTCTGAGATGATTTTTCATTTTATTGAGGCCTAATCCCACATCTGTAGGGAACAGAGGATGTGGCTACAAATGTACAGAGACCATGTGTTTATGACTGACTGATCTAATGGGGTTAGTACTGATTGTTTGCAATTAATATGGTTACCTCTTTTGATGAGCAAAAGAGCAAAGAAAAGTGGGTGAAGAACTATCCTGAGTGCTATAGGGATGGGAGTGTGTCACTCTCTATTTGTCTTCCTGCCTCTCCTAGGATGCTATGAGTTGTACATATGTTGCTCTTCACCCAGCCAAATTTGAAATCTGCCTTTGATGGGAACTTTCTCCAGCCTTTTGGTGATATCAATAATCTCCCAGCAATTTTTCCATACATAGTCATTTACATTTTTCTGTAAATCTTCCAAGGAAAACATGTATAGAATCCACCAGCAGTGATATCACATGTCCCAAGCCACAAGTACCTTAATATTGTCTTTCTTTCAAAAATCCAAGTGGCTGTGTGAGGCGCACCTTGAAACTTACAAATAATGACGTGTTTGACAAGATGTTTTGATCCCAGATATGTGATTTTCATCTTCGTGCCTCAAAGCTGCAGGTGCCATAAAAGAAAATTTTTTTGGTCAATTCTACCCCAAATTCTAAAGCTCTTGATAGGAGCACCTTGGTTTTTGGACCATGGTTTATGATGTTTTAGCCGCAACAGTCTCCTTTAAAAGACAGAAAATTTGGTGCACAAATTCTAGCTTTGCCAACAGCAGTGTTACTTCAACACAACACTCTTACAGAAAATTATCAAAGTTAAGTTGTAGCAAGCATCAAGTATTGAAGAAAATTTACCATAATTGCCATAGTTTCAACAGTGGACTCTTGCCTGCCTGGCAAAAAGAGGGTCCTGAGTTCAATGCTCATTATCCTCATGCAAGAACATTGGGTATGGTGACTCGCACCAGCCTATAATCAATACCTCATGCAACAATGTCAGGCTTTCTGATTCATGCCTGTATTCCCTGCACTCAAAGACAGATGCAGTAAATTTGTTGAATTGGTTGCTTGCTTGAGCTACAAGGAGAATTCTGTGATGCCTGTGTCAAGAATGGGATGTTGTCTTCAAAACAAGAAAACAAGTAATAGAATTATATCATATTATGTGTAAGCTAGAATAGTCTCGGTGTGAGAGCTATAAGGGAGAAGAAAAATGATGGAAGTGCATCATAACTATTTCCACACTCCTTTTTTAAATAAAGTAAGGTCTAGACAGTGGGTGTGATGTAGAAACACTATTTATGTATGTAATTTGCCACAAGTCTACATAGCTTGCTCATGAGCAAGAAAATAAGTATAAGAAGAGGAAATAAAATCTTTTTGCCTAAAAATTAACCTTGTGGTAAGTATGCTACCTAGTTCATCTCAAGTATCAAAGCATCTTTTTTAATTCAAAGACAAGCACACTTTCTGAGATTTAAGAAGAGAAGGACACCTCTTGTGACAAAACAATTATTTAATGTTATCTGGCCTTTACATTATCAATTCAAGTGTATATGTAAAAAATCCACTAGAGATAGGTTATAAAATTTAACATTTTCATGAGTTGATGAGTCTTAAGTTATTGATAACTTTGTTATAAGGTGTAAAATGAAACCTATTCAGATGAAGTAAGGCTGAGCAGAGAGTTCCAGCAAGAGAATATACAATAAACAGTCCATAATAAAAGAATACCTTCCCAGGTAAGCAGTGCATGGCTGATGCTTTGGCAGACTAACAATAACTTTTCTATGATAAAACCATCTACCTGAATGAATCACTCTTTTAGGCTTATGATGTGCCAAGTCATGCCTCAGAATCAATTCAAAAAATAGCTTTTTAATTGAATTTTTTATTGTTACAATTTATATACATCTCATAATCACATATAATATTGGGTAATTTGTACCAGTATATAACGCAAGTTAATTCTCATTTTTACCCATATCCCTACCCACCCACACCTCCCCACCCACTTTATAAATACACTTTTATTTTCTTTCTGAATCATATTTACTCCTTCCCCTCATCACATTCCCACACCAAGTTTCCTATGGAAATTTCCCACTCTATAAAAGCTGTCATACTTTCTAGATGTCATTTGCATTTACAGGAGTTCATGTCAAAGAAAAGATCCGGTATTTGCCTATCTGTGATCTATTTATTTCACTTATTAGTATATCCTCCAAGTGTCTCCGTTTGCACATAAATGGATTGATCTTGTCATTCTTTATGGCAGAATAATGCTCCATTTTATATTAAAAAACACATCTTTATTCAGTCTCCAGTTGATGGGCACTTGGGTTGTTTCCAAGCCTGAGCTATCACGAACTGAGCTGCTATGAACAAGGGTGTACATCTGTCTTTCCAATGTGATTTTAAAAAAAATTTTTGTATATTCCTAGCAGAGGGATAGCAGGGTCAAATGGGACCCCTAGTCCTAGCTTTTTGAGAAGTCTCCACACAGATCTCCACAATGGTTGCACAAGTCTGCAATCAAAAATAGTAGTTTTTGACAGTGTACTTTTGCATAGGTATATGTTTTTGCCTCATACATGTGCAACCAACACTCCACAAGGTTATGATATATTTTTGTGTACTAAAGCCAGGGTTCTAATGTATTCTGTTGGCACAATTCTCATATGTTATGACTGAGAAAAAAGTAACCTGAGTTAATAATTTCATGCATTCCATTTCTTATTAGCTCACCTTATTTTTTCTTGTGTTCTTGCACCTTCTTCCTTAAGTGTTGTTCCTGTTTTGCTCTACTCACTGAATTGTGTTTTTTCTTATTCCTAACAACGTGCAGCATTGTTCTGGCCAACTTCTCTGGCCAAAGGAATGATGGTGAGGATGATAGATCAAAACTCTACAGAAAAGTTTGCATTCTACAAAGTGCAGTCAGGTAGTCATCCTCACTTTGCCATTTTCCTTGTCTTCAGTTTATGGAAAACACTTTCATACATACAGGAGAATGTAAAAATGATTGAGTTTCTAGTTTTAGGTAGAAGTGTCAACATGTCCTTTCAAAGTATTTCATACCCATTACAATTCTTTCTTCAATACAGTGCAATTGTTTCCATTATTACAAGGAAATTTATTTTTTTATTTCCTGCATTCTCCACACACTTAAACACAAACTATCCATGGGCTGGAGATTTAGCTCAGTGTTTCCTACGCCTGCCACACAAGCACAATGTCCAGAGATCCATCCCAGTAACCACATACAACACTGCTGGGTGTGGTGACTCACACCCACCAGCAATTAGTATCACATAACACAGTGCCTGGTGTAGTGGTGCACACTTGTAATGCCAGTATTCAGCAGGCAGAGACAGAATGATTGCTGAGCTCGAGGTTTTCTGGGCTACATAGTGAGCTTAGGGCCATCCTGAACAAAAAGAGGGCCCTGTTAAAAAAACAAACAAACAGGGAAGACTTCCTTTTTTTAATGCGAACCACAGGTTTCAATTGTCTCATGAACTGCTGAAGAGGGTTCAGTTTGCAAAAAATGTTGGACCACATGTTTTGATCACTGAGAAAGAATTAAAAAGTTATATATCTCTGTCTCCACAGGTAATTTAATTCTTTGCAAAAAATACAATGTGTGTGCTTTGGTTTGATTGATACATTTCTTGGAAGCATCTTACTGCAGAAATTACATCTTCCTTTTTCTCCACTTAGACCAAGTTCCTTCATGAATTCGTGATTTTAACACTTTTTGAAAGTTTTGTAGAATTCAGCAATAGAGCCATTAGTTCTATGACTTTTCTATATTGGTAGATATTTTATCGCATGGTCAATTGCAACAGTTAACATTGGGGTACTTGGTGTTTTTACATCACCATCATTTAGCTAGGAGGTTCTAATGTCTCTAGGAATGTGTCTATTTCTTCTAAATTTTCCATCCTACTGGGATACACTTTCAAGATACATGATTAATATCATCTGATCTTCCATTGTATCAGTAGTGATTTTCTGGTTTTCCTGCCTAGCACTATGGATTTGAGCCTTTTCCTTCCTTTGTTTGATATTTTTTGTCATTCTTGTTAATCTTTTTGAAGCACTGTTTCTAAAACATGTTAATGTTTTGCATTGTTCTCTTAGTCTCCATTGAATTAATTTTTGATCTGATTCTTATAATTTCCTGCCTAGTACAAGCTTTGGTTTTGTTTTGCTCCTCCATTTGTAGTACCTTGAGGTTTAGCGTTAGTTGTTATATTTGAGCTTGCTGAATTTTCCTGTTGTAGGTATTTACTGCTATGAATTTCCTTCATACAACTGCTTTCATTATATCCCATAGATTCATGTAATTGTACCCACCTTATCATTTAATTGTGGAAACTGTTAATTTCTTCCGTGAACAATTGGTTGGTTAGCAGTGTATTATTTAATTCCCATGTATTAGTGGCCATGTTGGCATTTCTTTTGCTTCTCAGCTTCAATTTTGAAGGCATTCTGGTCTGACAGTATACAGGGGATAACTTCAATTCATTTGCACATTTTAAAAATGTGCTATGAACTAGTATGTGGTCTATTTTGGAGAACGACCCATTGTCAGCTGAGAATAATGTATGTTCTGATTTTCACGGATTAAATACTCTGTAGCTATCTGTTAAGACCACTTGTTCAAAGGTTTAATTCAGTTCTAGTATTTCACTACTGAACTTTTTTTAGTCTAGTAGATCTGTCTAGTTGTGACAGCGAGATATTGAAGTCGCCACCTACTATTTTTTGTTTTGTTTTGTTTTTTGAGACAATGTCTCGCTTTGTAGTTCAGGATGGCTCTGAGCTCACTATGTAGCCCAGACAAGCCTCAAACTCAACAATCCTCCTGCCTCTGCCCCCCAAGTGCTGAGATTATAGGTGTGAGCCATCACGCCCACCTTGCCATCTACTATTTTATGATTGGTTATCAGAGTCTTCCTATCTCGTTTCATAACTGTTTCTGTCTTCATATCTTGTTTTTTATATATATATATATATATATATATATATATATATATATATATATATATATTAGTGTTTTGGAATTTGGTTCATAAGTATTTATTAATGTTTTCTCTCACTTTCTCTTGCATGGTTCCCTGTACAAGGATGTAGGTTTCTACTTTATCTCTCTTAATTAATTGGGCTTGAAGTCTATTTTTCCTGCAAATAGGATAGCCACTTCTGCTCTCTTGGAGATTATTTAAGCATGTAGACTGTTATTCCATCCATGTCCTTTCAGTCTATGGCTTCCTAAAAGTATGAGGTGAGTTTCTAGTATGAGCCACATTGTAGGATCTTGTTTCTTAATCCATTCTGCCAGTCTATGTATTTTAATTGGCCCATTGAGGCCGCTTACATTAATGGTTATGACTGATATGGCCTATTTTATACCTGTCATGGTGTTATCCTATTCTTGGCTCCTTTTGAATTTGCTTTATCCCTTTCCACACAGCTTTATGTCTTGCCCACTACATTCACTCTGCCACATCTCATGAATTTGTGACCTCATTGTTTTTCTACTAGATAAACTTTAAAATGTTTTGCAGTGCATGTTTTATAATTGAAAATTTCTTCAGGTGTTCTTTGTCATAAAGTATCTTAGTTCTCCATTGATTTTGCAAGACTGACTAGAAGGTACATCAATCCAGGTTGGCACATGTTTTCCTGCAATGCTTGAAACACTTCTCTATAGGCTCTCCTTGCATTGAGTGTTTATGTTGAAAAGTCTACTGTGATCCTTATGAGCCTCCCTTTGTATGTGTTATCTGTTCTCTTCCCTAGCTGCCTTCAGTATTTCATTCATTTGATATCTGGAACCTTGATAATTATATGCCTGAGGAAGGTATTTGTGGTTCAGGAGAATTTTCTCACAATAGATAGGAAGGCTTGATGATGCAGCCCTGTCCAACTCTTAATCCCATGGAGGCCATGGGTGTAACTCTGCTGATAGACCTTACTCCCAACATCAAATGTTTCCACATACCAAGGAGAACTCAAAGCTAAGAATCAGTTAAGAAGCTGCATCTAATAAGCCAAGAAAAGGTTCTAGAAGAGGTCGTTAAAACCTGGGATCCAATCCATGCCAGCAGCTCCTGGGGATGAAGCAGGAGAATCACAAGTTCGAGCCATCCTGAAGGATTCCATGATCAAAATTGCAGAGCATCTCTCTCCCAAAAATTCCAGCTCAGGGGCAGAGATTTAACTCAGTGGTTCCAGTGCCTGCCTGGCAAAAGCAGGGTCCTGTAATGAATGTAATATTAACGTACTTGCTGCCAGTGAGTCTTGGAAGTTGAACTCATATTTTTTATTCCACTTATTGTTTTAGAAAGGAATGTAAAGTGATAACACTTTCTCCTGTTATCTGAAAAAAAAACAGACGATTCTAAGAAACACTTATTGCTCTTTCCAAAATATTGTCAAGCACAGGTGCTTAAAGTCAGTGTATAAGAATCACCTCCTGACATGAATGTTATTTGGAGGCTGAACACGTTGGTGGAAATATCAGTTCCAGTTCAGATAATGCCAATGCTGTCTCTAGATTTGACAGCTCATAGAGGTACTGTGTCTCCGGGGAAAAACAAGGAAATGTAATGTCTGCAATAAGATGCTTCCAAGAAATGTGTCAGTGAAACCAAAGTGGACGGACTGTATTTTGTTGGCAAAGACTTCATTTACCTAAAGAGACAGAGACAGAACTGGTGTATTCTTTCTCAGTGCTCAAAAAATATGCTTCACCATTTTATGCAAACTGAACCCTCTTCAGCAGTTCAGGATGCATTTTAGAAGTGTGTTTCTCTTTATAAAGGCAGTCTTCTCCGTATGTTCAGTGTGGAAAATGCAGGTACCAGCAACCAAAAATAAATAAATTTGCTATGTAATAATGGAAATAATCATACTGTATTCTAGAAAAACTTGTAAAGAATATGATATACCTTAGAAAGACATATTGACACCTCTCAATAAAATCGGACTCTCAATCGTTTTTACATTTTCTTGTATACATGAAAGTGATTTCCATAAACTGAAGCCAAGGAAAATAGCAAAATGATAATAACTATCTGACTGCACTCAGTAGAACATAAACTTTTCCGTGGAGCTGAGATCTATCAGCTGCAGCATCATGCCTTTTGCCAAAAAATTCGTCAAGAGATTCCTCTAAGTTATCAGGTATGAGAAAAGTAAAATTCAGTGAGTAGAGCAAAATGAGAGAGTAAGACTTAAGAAATGCAGGAAGGCAAGACAAAATAGAAGAATTAATAAGACATGTCACACATGAAAATGTTAATTACAATGACAGTTTTCTCAGTCATAACATATGGGAATTGTGCCAACAGAACACACTAGAATCTTTGGCATTAGTACACAAAAGCATTCCATAGAAGATATTACAAATCATAGGTTAAAAAATAAAATAAAATTTTGTGGAGTGTTAGCTACACGTGTATAAGTCCCCAAACATACAACTATGTAAAAGTAAACTATCAAATTAGTTTGAATTTGACAGAGTGGTGACTTAGAACTTCCTAATCCTCCGTGATTGATTTATCCAGGTAGATGGTTCTATCATAGAAAGTTTATGATTAGTTTGCCAAAAGCATCAGCCATACACTGCTCACCTGGGAAGGTACTTTTTTCATTATGGTGAATTTATTGTATATTGCATTCCAGAACTCTGCTTAGCCTTATTTCATCTGAATAGGTTTCATTTTCCTCTTTCTAACATTGTACATTCTACACTCTACATTCTGAACATTTTCCTTTCTTCTGTCAGCACTCTACCATCCCTATATTTTACATATTTTAATGTACTCTATATTTCATATATTTTATTTGCTATATTCTGCAAGCTATATTAAATATTTAATATTTATATTAAATTATTTATATTTAATATTTAAATATGTATTATGTTGGCATACATTTCACATTTTAAATTATTTATTTATATTATATTACTATTAAATATTAAAGGTATATTCCATACCTATAATTTCTATTTTCTATGTTCCCCATTGTATATATTTTACTGTATATATTCTACACAGATCTCCACAATGGTTGAACAAATCTGCAATCCCCCCAACAGTGGAGAAGGGTTCCTTTCTCCCCAAAGCCTTGCCAGCATTTCTTGTTGGTAGATTTTGTGATAGCAGCCATTCTTTATGGAGGGAGATGAAATCTCAGTGTTGTTTTCATTTGCAACTCTCGAATGACCAGTGATGTGGAACATTTCTTCATATCCTCCTTAGCTGCTTTTAATTCTGCCTCTGAGAAGTAGCTGTACACTTCATATGCCCATTTTAAATTGGGTCTTTAAAACTGGGGAGGCTGATCTGTTTAAGTTCTTTATATGTTCTGGATAATAGCCCTTTGTCTGATGAACACCTAGGAGAGATTTTTTTTTCCCATGTTATTGGTTTTCCTTCAGTAGCACCAGTGAGGTTTTTTTTTTTATTTTTTTATTTTTTTTATTATTATTATTATTATTATTTTTTTGCTGTGAACAAATTTTTCAGTAGGGTGAGATCCCATTTGTTGATTATTTCCACTAGTTCTTGTTCTATAGAAGTTTCTTTCATATAGTCTCTGCCTAAGTCAAGATCTCCAAGAGTTTTACCTAACCTGTTTCCAGCAGACATATTCTATCTTAATATTTAAGTCTCGAATTCATTGTGAATTTAGTTTTGTACACGGTGAAACAGATATGTGTAGCTTTAGTTTTGGGCAGGTTAAAGCCTGGAGTCTCAAGCACCATTTGTTAAAGAGGATGTCTTTCCTCCATTGAGGATGTTTTGGCTCTTTTGTCAAAGATAATATGTCTTGTGCTCGCTTCGGCAGCACATATACTAAAAAGATAATATGTCTTTACTGTATTCAGGGCTATTTCTGAATCTTCTAATCTATTCCCCTGGTCCTCAGGTCTGTTACTTGGCCAATACTGTGCAGGTTTTATAACACTAATTTTTAGTACAGTTGTAAATTGGGGATTGTAATACCCCCTGCCATGTCGTGGATACTTAGAATTGCTTTTGCTAGTCTAGGTTTCTTGTAGTTCAAGATGAAATTTTGTATTATTTTTTCGATTTCTGTGAAGTATAATGTTGGAATTTCAATTGGAATTGCATTGAACCTGTATAGTAGTTGTGGGAGTATAGCCATTTTGATGATGATGGTTTTCCCTACCCAGGAAACAAGGATGTGTTTCCACTTTCTGATATCTTTTTCTGTCGCAATTTTCAGAGTCCTATAGTTTTCAGAGTAGAGGTTTTTCACACTCTTTTTTAGGCTGGTTTCTAGATTTTTCATTATTCTGTGTGCTATTGTGAAAGGAATTGATTCCCCAATTTCTCTTGCAATATCTCTTTTGTTTGTATAGACAGAGGCTAATGATTTTTTAACGCTGACCTAGTATCCAGCAACACTACCAAATTTGGCGATTAAGTCTAGCCTTCTTTTGTTTGAGTTTACAGAATGCCCTATATAGAGAATCATATCATTGGCAAATAATGGCAGTTTGATTTCTTCCTTAACTATTTTTATTCCTTGTGTTTCTCTGTCTTGCCTAAATTGCTGTTACTAATGTTTCCAGCATTATATTAAGAGTGGTGACAGCGGACATCCTCATCTTGATCCTGATCTTATTGTAAAATGTTTCAGGTTTTGGCCATTAAATATGATGCCGTCTGTTGGTTTTTTGTATTAAATGGTGATCAACACTTCTGATTCTCTGTAGATTTTGATTATGAATGGGTTTTGGATTTTGTCAAATGCTTTTACTACACCTATTGAGATGATCATATGGTTTTTCTTCTTTGGTCTGTTAATATAGTGTGTTACAGTGAGTGATTTATGCATGTTAAACTTGCATTCCTCGGATAAATTCGACTTGATATGGGTGTATGATTTCCTACATACCTCTCTGTATTCTGTTGGCCAAAATTTATTGAGCATTTTTGCGTCAATATCCATTACAGAAATGGGCCTGTAGTATTCTCTTTTGTTGGGAAGTTTTTCTGCTTTTGGAATCAAGGTAATGATTGCTTCAGTGAATGATATTGGGAGTAATGGTTCCATTTTGATTTCATTAAAATGATTAAGAAGAAGTGGCATTAACTCTTCTTTAAAATTTTGTAGAATTCAGCAGTTAAACTGTCAGGTCTAGGGCTTTTTATTGTTGGTAGGTTTTTTATTACGTTTTCAAATTCACAGATTTACATCAGACTGTTTAACATTATTATATTTTCTTTGTTTAACTTTGGAAGTTCCTATGTGTCTAAGAATCTATCCATTTCTTCTAGATTTTCCATCTTTTTGGAGTATGAATTTTCAAAGTATGTGTTTATTGTTCTTTGAACTTCCACTGGATCTGTGGTTATTTTCCCATTTTCATTTTTTAAGGAATGGATTTTAACCCTTTCCTTCCTTTGTTTAATAAGGTTAGCTAAGCGTATGTCAATTTTATTTATCCTTTCAAAGAACCAAATCATCAATTCATTAAGTCTTCGTATTGTTCTCTTTGTCTCCATTGCTTTTATTTCTGCTCTGATCCTTATAATTTTCTCTCTAGTATGAGCTTTGGGTTTGTCTGGCTCCTTTTTTCTAATTGTTTCAGATTCAACATTAGATTGTTTATTTCAATGTGCTTTATTTTCCATATGTAGATATTCACAGCTATGAATATCCCTCGGACAATTATTTTCATTGTTTCCCTGAGAGTTCTGTATGTTGTACTGAGATTGTCATTTAGTTGGAGAAACTGTTTAATTTCTTCTTTAATTTCTTTTGTGGTCCATTGTTTGTTCAACAGAGTGTTGTTCAATTCCAATGTGTTTGTGAGGATCTAGAAATTTTGTTTGTTGTTTGTTGCTATTCAGCTCTAGTTTCAAGGCACTATGGTGTCTGACAGTATGCAGGGGATAAATTCAATTCCTTTGCATTTACTTAAACCTTTTCTAAGTCCAGGATGTGACCTATTTTGGAGAATGGTCCATGAGAGGCTGAAAAGAACATACATTCTGGCTTTGTAGGGTGAAATAGTCTGTAGGCATCTATTGATTGCATGTGCTCAATAGTTTGATTTATGTGAAGTGTTTCTTATTGATTTTCTGTCCAGGTGATCTGTCAATTTGTGAGAGTGAAGCATTAAACTCCCCTATTACTATTGTATTAGTGGTTATCTGGTTTTTCCTGTCCACTATTGTTTTATATATTTGGGTGCATTAGACCTTGGTGCATATACAGTTCTGATTGTTATTTCTTTATCAAATTACTTCTTTATCAGGTAGCTCCCTGTAGAAGAATAAGGTGACCTTCTTTATTTCTCTTAATCAGTTTGGTTTGAAATATAGTTTATGTTCAAACAAGATAGCCACATCTGCTTTATTTTCAGTTTCCTGTGGTATGCAGGATTGTTTTCCAATCCTTTATTTTCATTATAGAAGTCTCCTTCTGATTTAAGTGAATTGCCTTATGCAGCAGATTGTAGGATCATGCTTCTTGATCCAATCTACTTGTCTGCATCTTTCAATTGGCCTGTTGAGTTCATTGTCATTAATGTTTATGACTGAGAAGGACATATTCAAGGCTCCCTTATTTCCCTGTTCTTGGGTTTTTCTTCCTTGCTTTTCCCTTTTTGCATTTAGTTTCTTTTTTGTCCAGTGAGTTTGCTATCCTGGGACTCGTGGATATGGAATTTTTGTTTTTCTTTATTTCATGATGTTCCTTAGAAAGTTTTAGAGTGCAGGTTTCTTATCTGTGAAGTTTTTCAAGTGTTCTTTATCATGGAAGTATGTTAATTGTCCTCTTCTGAAACATAGTTTTGAAGGATACAACAGTCTAGGTGAGAGGTTGTCTTCCTGCAATGCTTCAAACGCTTCCCTCCAGGCTCTCCTTGAATTGAGCATTTGTGCTGAAAGTCTGCTGTAATCCTAATGGGCTTCCCATTGTAGTCGATTTTTTTTCCTTTGTCCCACTGCTTTCAGTGTTTCATTCTTTTGATATATATCTGTAACGTTTATAATCATATGTCTAGGTTAGATATTTTTATTTTGCACAGTTTTGCATTCTTAGAGGCCTCGTTTATCTGTATGTCCAATTCTTTTACTGTGAAATTTTCTGCTGTTCTTTCTGACAACTTTTTTTTATGTCTCCTTCACAGTTTCCTGCTTCCTCAGTGACTCCAGTCTTATGTTAATTATCTTTGAGTCATATAGAAGTTGTGGGATCGATTTTTCCTAGTCCCTTGACCTTTTTCCTTAGTTTATGTCTTCCACTTCATTGGCTGTTATCCTGTCCTCTAGGTCTGAGATTAGATTCTCCTGCATTCGTCCTACTTCACAAACATTCGTTCTCCTTCATCTTTGCCTGGAGCTCTGCTTAGAGCTGTTTTAAAGGTTGCATTGCTTCTGAATTTTGGATTCTATCATCTTGTTGACCTCTTCTTTAATGATGACCTTCACTTTGTCAGTTTCTCTGTTTTGATCTCAGAGTTGTGTTCTGATTTCTATTTGACTAGATCTGCTTTGATTACCATCTCAAAAAGCCCTGGTGTTTGAGCTCCAGTTTGTTCTATTTCACTTTTCTCTGAATTTTCCTGTGGTGCTGATCTTTGTGTCTTGTTTTTTGAATACTTTCTCATTTCTACACTTTTTTGTTAGCATCTTATTTGTTTATTTATTTATTTATCTATTTATTTATTTAGTCTTTTGCCAGGGCAATGTTTGTTGCAAGTCTCATTCTTCTGTTATTTTGGACCCTTTGGAAGCGGTGTCTTGATACTGTAGTGACACTTGAGACTTCTCAGATCTGACACATCATGGATGGTATTTGAACAGAACAATCATATCTTTGTGATCATAATAAAATAAGTATCAATATCAGTATTAAACTCAGTAAATGAATTATTTCTATTCTGATGACTTTAAGCTCACGAGTTACCTCAATGTCCAAATGCAAAATATAGAATTAATCAGCAATGGGCATAAAACATGCAGATTGTAAATATACCCCTTTGAGGATAAAAGGTCCCTGGGGAAATCCATGAGGTAGGGAGACAGATGGAGAATGAAATACGATTAGGACATTTATAAAGATCACATAGATCTCAAGAACCCCCTATATACCATCGGTTAATAGAGGTTAAAAGGACATACACAAAACAATACCAACTCTATACTGTAAGACTGTTGGAGACATTGCACACCTTCTTATAATAACACAGAGGAAGAAGTAGGGCAGCCTGTTTCTTTTTTTTCTGGGTGTTTGTTCGGACAGGAAGGTTGGAGAGTGTGGAGGAAAGTGGTAAATAGAGAGATCTAAGAATAGATGGCAAAGCAGATGCTAGATTCCCCTTACTATAAAGATGTAAGCAGAGGAACGAGCGGCGGGCGGACTGGACCCAGCAGCTCCGGGCCCACCATGCCGTGTTTCCAGCGGACTGGGGAATGAGTGGCAGGTGGACTGGACCCAGCAGCTCCAGGCCCGCCATGCCGTGTGTCCAGTGGACTGGGGAACAAGCGGTGGGCGGACCAGACCCAGCAGCTCCGGGCCCGCCATGCAGTGTTTCCAGGGGACAGAGGAACGAGTGGTGGGCGGACCGGACCCAGCAGCTCCGGGCCCGCTGTGCCATGTGCCCAGCAGACTGAGGAACGAGCAGCGGGTGGACTGGACCCAGCAGCTCTGGGCCCGCAGTGCCGTGTTTCCAGTGGACTGGGGAACGAGCGGTGGGCGGACCGGACCCACCAGCTCCGGGCCCGCCGTGCTGTGTTTCCAGGGGACTGAGGAACGAGTGGCGGGAGGACCAGACCCAGCTGCTGCGGGCCCTGCCATGCCGTGTTTCCAGCAGACTGAGGGAACAGTCACGGGCGAACTGGACCCAGCAGATGAGGCCCCACTGTGCCTTGCTTCCCCTGAACTGAGGGAGGAGCACACGGACACGGCTGCGGGGTTCAGTCCATTTCCAGTGGATTGAAGGCTGCCCAGCAGCCCACTGTATCCCGGAGCTGTGCAGTGAGGAGTCAGACATAGAAGTAACTCATAAGCGCAAAGTACACACTATAGAATTTGACAAACCTTTTTATCTTATTTACTGTGTTTAATACTGATATTGGCATTTATTGTATTATGGTAACAAACATGATGTGATTGTTCTGCTCAAATACCTACCATGATGTGTCAGGAGTGAGAACTCTCAAGGGTTATTACAGACTCAAGGAGGACCCCCCAGGAAACTACTGCTTCCAAAGGGCCCCAGATTAAAGAAAGAGACCTGCAACAAACATTGTGCTGTCATCAATCAAAGAAGAGCATTAAAAACAAAGAAAGAGTAGAAAAGGGAAAATACACACACACACACACACACACACACACAAAAAAAAAAAAAAAAAAAAAAAAAAAAAAAA